>JAOTRH010482504.1:0-59244 GCA_034768845.1 Heliamphora exappendiculata | reverse complement strand
GACAATTTGACACGTTTTGGGACACGTCAGGCCATTTGAAGTTGGCGGCCGCCACAATGCAAGTTGGCAGCCGCTGGATTGGAAGATGTTCCACATGGTTCTATTGGCGGCTGCCACAATATGAGTTGGCGGCCGTCACTTTTGGCTAGGGTTTCCAAGAGGTTCTATTGACGTCGCCATAATGAACATGGCGGTCGCCACTTTCGACAATGACTTGGGCAACAAGTTATCGATGGTTTGGTACAATTTCATTGGTTTTAGAGATTTTAAAGGTTTTTTATGATTGGTTTCAAATACCAAGCTTGGATCAACTCCCGAGGATCGTACTGAGGCATTATTCCTCCTGTTTTCATCATCAGATTTGCTTAAGATTAGGCGGCGTCAAATTGGGGTGTCTACACCGTCGTGTTCAAAATACATGATATCCATCATCTTGTTGATTTGTCTCAGCTATCCTTCGGCTAGACGTGGGGTGGTTTCTCCATTAAATATGAGAGGCCTCTATCTCCAAAATTCAGACAATAACCAGGCTTGGTCGTGAAGGACTCTTGGTGGGTGGGGGCTCATGTTGGTTGCCAATATTCTTAGAGCTTAGGCTAGTTCTCCTAATCCATGGTAATGGTTGTTTTCATAGTGAAGTGGGTCCTGATTAAGGACTTTGGGTATTTCAGGTCGGATCCCTCGCTCTCTACCTCTACCTCTACCTCTTCATCTAGTCATTTCAACAAGAAGAGAAAATGAGGACTTTATTTTCTTGATTTGTTCGTTTAAGTTTGAGTTTCTTAGGTCCGCAAGTCATTAGGGGTTCTCACAAACAACTTAAAAACAAAGAAATCACAATGTAACACAAAAGCATTTCATTAAGATTTTATTGCATAAGGGTTACAATCTTGGAGTTACTCTAGTGATATGAATCACGGAGTGTTATTACATAAATAGAATCTTAAAACTCTAGTGATACTAATCACTGAGTACTACAACAAAAGAAAATAACAGCACGAAAGATACATCATGATAAGGTTCAATTAAACAAATGAGGATAAAACCATCAGACTTTGCTCTTGTCCTCCCATCGTGCTTCTTGAATCCCGTAACATTTTCATAGGACTTCTACGTAACGTTGTGCGGAGGGTCCCCTGTGGGCTTAATTGGTGATGGCAATGGGAATTTCTTTGTAAGTATCCGGGTTGTCGAAGTCTAGATTGGGGTCATATGAGGTTATGATCCCTCTCACGTCTCAGGGTGGTTGGATCCGTAGCTATCTTATGCCAATAGAGTTCCCTATCTTGTTGCTAAAATCGTGCGGTACGTCGAAACGGTAATGATGTTCGTCAAGCCTTTTTAGTACGGTTATTAGGCCTAAGAAACGAGGAAAAGTTTTGTCCCTCATCCACGCACACTGGACTTCTGGAAACATTCTAGCGTAGACTAGCAATTCAATTCTGAAATCTCAACACCATCTATGAAGGCTAAGATACACTTCGGTATTTGTAGTCTTATCCTCGTCAGATTCTAGCGGCGGTGCCTCATATGAATCGAATTCAAAAAATCTTTCTTCATTCGAGTTTGTGTGTTCCATGGGGGTTGAAGTTCCACTCGTTATCCAAAGAATAGACGTTGCTATAAGGCATAATCGGGGTGGCTCAAATAGGATTTAAGGTGAAAATGTCTAAAAATAACTCTTGTTCTTATACTTTCTTTGTTACCAAAAAAAATGTGATCCATAAAAGTTACAAATAACAAGTATATATTCATATAATTCACACAATAGAACTTAAGTCTGCCCATTACCCAAGGCTACTAGGGTTTTGTATACCTAAGCTTTGATACCAAGCTGTGATGGCTCACTTTTTGGATACATCATTTAAAAGACTCTTTATTTAATTACTTATGAAAATAGCATATATATTTTTTAAACATAAACTATCCATTTCACTTATAAGTAATTAACTCGACTTAAAAGAATAAGTCAAAAGGAGGTTGACTTTAATATATCAAAAGAGAATTCTCAATATTACAAAAAGTGCATCAGAGTCACGGAATTAAAATATTACATTTTAAACTAATTCAGGAATTCTTTGGTGTTTTCTTCTCCTGTGCCGGGCAGAGTCCAGTGCTCCTCCTCCTCGGTTGGGATTGCCTCCTTGTACATTTCTTTTTCACCAGACATTTAAATGTTGTGAGCTACACGCTCAGAAGAACAACTATAAGCCAAATAACCTACCCATAAAAACACCAATACTCAACAATATACATACATGAGATACACAAAGATGTACACTTTTCAATGCAAGAGATCAACCTAACTCACTATGTTCTCATTGTCCATACTACCAAAGTTCTCGTTCTCAACTATACACTAATAGTTGCAAGGGTTCAACCTAAAATCACTATGTTCTTGTTGTTCACACTATCACATTCTCATTCTCAACTATAAACTAATAGTTTCAATGGTTCAACCTAAAACCCCTATGTTCTCGTTGTTCCCAATACCAAAAGTTCACGTTCTCAAAGAATAGTTTTTCCCTCGGTTCTCACTCGAGAACCCAAACCCGAAGGTTACTCAATGCCGCGTTAACTCTAATGAGCCAACCCACCATAGTACTATACGTTCCCATACACTATGTTCTCATACACCTTGCCCCTCGCAAATCATCCTTTCGATTAGTAAACTCAAACTTGTACACTCGTACACGGCTAAGGTTTAGTAAACTCATACTGGGCTATTAGCCATGATGTGCGGCTCACCGATTAGTAAACTCATACTTCTACACTCGTACACGGCTAAGATCCAATAAACTCATATTTGGATCAAGACAAGGCACGGCTCAAGATGTTAATGGGCCCTTCCTCATCTCCATATCACAACACACAGCCCTCCCCATGTCAAAATTCCAAGTTTGTTTTGAAGAATAAAGTTCGTTCGTTGTTCATCATTCGGTTCCCTATATGTGTACTAGGTCCACTACTAATGCGTCATTCACAATATGTCTAATTACTTCTAAACATGCTTTGAGTACCATAATAACAACAACAAGTCTCATTCATGGAAAGATATAAACATAAAACAATCCTTCATACACTTAGGTATCACTAATTGACATTTTTAAAAATTCAGCATCTTAGGTTCTATTTGTAAAATTCATTACCATACTTAGAGACATTTGTGTACCATTAAATTTTATGAGGTTATAGATATACATATTAGAAACATTTCATATGAAGACCGATCGAGCAGTCTTTAGATCGATCAACTAAGCCAGAAGGTGTTTCTAAATAGGGGGCAAATTTTGTTAAAGAGAGGAGGTCAAAAAATAACACTGTTTGGTGAAATCGAGTTTTAGGAAAAATTGTCTAGTCAAATCACTCCAAATAATTTTAGATGAAAGATAACGTAAAAATCTAGCTCTGGACATAAAGCTTGACCAAAGGAAAAGTTTTTAGAATTTTATAAAAATTAACAAAGTGGACTATTTTTTTGCTCGTTTGGCGTTAAAGCGTGAAAATTATGTTTTGGGTACTTAAACTTTATTTTGCGTTTTACCAAAAATCACACATGCTAAAAATAGTCTCGGGAAGTTCTAGTAAACATAGGTTTGAAAAAAGATACTTTTAGGTTCACCAAAAAATTCAGGTATGAGAATGAAAAGGGCTTTTTCTTAGTTTTTCTTCGATAAACTTGTTCCTACTCTTGTTTAACTTATTTTTCGATTCCATATATGTTATTTAGGATCTAAAAACAGTTTATTCCAGAGACTATAATATTTACATATCACTCTTATTTAACCCACATAAAGAAAACAAAACACAAGACGTCATTTCATGCATAACAACAATGCTATCTCTTATTCGATTCTTTTTAAACCTTTTTGTTTCTGATCTTGTTTATAGCTACTTAGATCATATTATTTTTTGTAGAGAGGGTTTAGAATAGAAGGTCAAAGTGAGTTGTAGGAGTTCCTACCCGGATGAACTTGATCAAGGATCAAGGACTTAACTTTAGCTTAGACTTTCTTTCTTCCTTTTCTTCCTTCTTCTTCTTCCTTCTTCTTCTTCTTCTTCTTCTTCTTGAAGACTCTCTCTCTCTCTATTCTCTCCCTCTCTGCCAAAATTTGTAGGAGGGAAAGGGTGGATTTGGTCTTCTATTTATAGATTTGAGGAAGGACTTGAGGTGTAATTACCTAGAGTTTGTTTGGTAATTAATTATAATAGTTTTATGGACTTTTTCATGAGTATAGCCTAGTAGACTAGTGTGTTTTCACTTGGTTAATGATGAAGAGTTGGGAAGATTTTAGCTTATTAAAACTCTTTCAACTAAAATTAAGCATAAAAATGTCCAAGATACTCGGGAAGATATTTTCACACAAAAAGGTAACTATTGTATAAGACTTGCTTAGTTTTCTAGAGTTTAGATTTTATTTTAGAATTAATTTCGTAGAATGTAAAATTATTAAAACTATCTGATACTACTCCGTTTATACTGAAAAAGTCCAAATGTAGTATAAGTTTGCATGTTCCCAATATAAATCCCCCAAAAATACAAAAAGTATACTTTTTGTACTTTTTTTGGGCACACCACCCAAAGTGGCCGCCACTTGAAGCTTCCCCCCTTTTTTTAATTAAATGATTTTTGTATTTAATAATTCTTGAATTTTAAAATTTTGAGCCAAAAGAATTAAATTTAGGCTTTTTAAAATTTTTGAGTTGGGCTTAACCTATGGGCTTTCTCTTTATTATTCTTGGGCTAAATTTGCTAATTGGGCCTTTAATTTAAGTTGGGATATAATCTTTTCTTGGATCTTTATTTTAGCTTTTGGGCCTTGTTGTAGTTTTGCATTTCGTTGGAGTTTTAGTCCTCAACTCTTGATGGGCCTAGGGTTAGACTTCCCTTGGTTATCTTTTGAGCCTTTGGTGACTTCTTGAGATAATCCCGAATTAGTCTTGGGCTTACCCCTAAGTTTTAGGTTTAATCTCTAAGAAATCGAGTCGTTTTATCTTGAGTTAGAGTTTTTAGCGTACGCGTGACTTTGAGAACTACTGTTAGGGTTTCACGAGTTTTGGTTTACGATGAGAATTCAATATTAGGGTTCTAATCCTGTGTTTGAAAATATGGGCCCTTACAGTCAATAAACTCGGTAAATTGGATAACGGCGTTACGTTTATAGTGAATATTAATTATTAATGGAATCCACATTCTAGTATATAGAATGATGATATTCCCTTAAGTAAACTTACAAGTTTTGATTATGTTAAACTCTGCAAGTAGATTTTGTGACGACCCAGTTCGTTTTTTTTTTGATTTATTTATTTCAACATAATTAGATTCTCGAAATCAAATTTGGATGGTTATTTAGCATGTTGGGTGTGGTTGGTAGGTATCGGGACACCGTAATAAGAAATTGCGATTAATTCTGTGGGGACTAAAATTTTTATAATGAAAATTGGAATTTTATTAAAGTTAATTGGGCGATAAAAGTATTGTGGGTTTAATATAATGATGATATATTTATGTACATGAAATATTTTTGGAGAGAACATTCTAGACATGTGGAGAAGAGAAAAAGTAAAAAAAATAGGAACACGGTGTTTCCCTGTTACACACTGAAGCAGAGAACCTCATTTTCTTTGATTTGTTTCTTTCTTTGCTACATGCCTAAGGAAGTGGGGTGAGTATTCTAGAGTATTCTACAAAGAAGGGACTAAATAAGTTAAAAGGAAGGACCCGAGCCCCCTTTCCCTATTTGTTAGCCGCAAGAAACCCTCCTTCTCCCCCAGTCTTCCAACTTCCTTTTTCATTTTAGTCCACTGTGAAACTCAAAATCCTTTCCCCTAGCAGAATCGGTTAGGACATCTGGCAAAGAAAAAGGGGGAACTCAATCCCCACTACTGCGCGTGCCCCTTCCCTCCTCTCTGCTTTATCTTTTGTCTTCGTTCCTGCTCGTGGCAACCATGAGAGAGCTTTCAAGCTCCCAAATCAGAGTTTTTACAAGAAAATTAATGGCCTCTCAAGTCAACCTAGGTGGCGTTAGTCTGAATACAAAATTCAAACAACCAGAGCTTCACCACCATCCAATCTAGAAGCCGAATACATGGTGGCCGAACCCCAGGGCTTGGGATTTTGAGAAAATCAAGAGGCGTCAAAGCTAATTGAGGTAGGATTCAAACTAATTTCGGTGAATTACATGAGTTGTGTTGATTTTCTATGGAATAATTGGAACTATAAGTTTTAGATTGAGAAGTCAAGCTTTAATATAACACTATGCCTGAAGTCTTAAGATACCAAGATGGATATTGAAATTAAGAAGTTTAATGATGAGGAATGTATGGTTTGATCTAGTAAATCCTGCTTATTTTGAAAATCTGATTCATAAGGGTAGCATTAATTCTTGAGGAAAATGGGTTATTTCTTAATGTTGAGATAATGTGACTTCATTGAGTTCTTAGTAAATGTAATGATGATATATATATATAACTTGTTGATGGAGGCATTGTGTGTTGAATTACATTAAAGAAAGTAAAGGTTGGGTTATGTAATCCATGAATTCTAAATAAGGTCGAATAATTGGAAGAACAATAAACTTATAGGTGAAATGAAGGTGAATATGGAAGGGTTTGAGGGTGAATCAGTGATGAATGTTATAATATTAACATGAGAATTTGTTTGGGCAAAGGAGATCAAATAATGAACGAATCCACAATAAGTTGTGTGTGGAACATATGTTGACAATTGGGAGGAGTAAAAAGGATACTATGATTGAAAAATGTGATTGAAATGGAATAATGAAGAGTTCTTTGCATGATATAATGTGTTGATGGGTTTGATTTGTGGACTGAATGGGTGATTGAATTAAGGAATTCAAAATAATTACAATAATGTCATAAATTATAAATAACTCTTTCTTAATTGTTGAAATTGAACATTTATAAGAAAATAAAGACATTGAATCTCATGAAAGTGAGGAGTTAATGATTGGATCCTAAAAATTAAAAAAAATCTTTGAAAATTCAAAAATGGAGTTTTGGTTCTAAATTATGACTTTGTGGATATCCAAGTAACAATTGGATTACTAAAATATAACCTGAGCCTCATGATGAGTTAGTTTGTAATGTATAATCCAAATTGAAATCTAATTGGGAATACTTAGAAAGTTATGGGGAATTGACAACTGAAATTATTAACTTTGGCTTGAAAATGAAACAATAAGATGAATCAAGAGTTTTTGGACCATGTATGCTTAGAGCATATTTTTTTGGTGTTGGAACCGTGTAATATAAGTCTTTTAGCGGTTATATTTAATGCATGTATGTTTTATTATGAGAGTGAACATCGGGTTGGGTGTTTACATGGTTGTTCATGGTGTTTTACGTGACCCAGAGTTTGGGGCGTGACAGAATAGTATCAGAGCTTTGGGTTCGAATACCTAAGAGCCGTGGAAAAAGGGTGCATCACCGTGTGAGGTTGATTACGTGTGCTTGACTGCATGTGTTTAGATGTTTTGATAGAACGAGCATGATAGCGTGTTGAATGCGTGAATGTTGTGTATATGTGAGCATGAGGGTTGAACCTTAGGATTGATTAGTCTTGCCTTTGGGCATTTGGGTTAACAAACTTGGGAGCCAAGTTAGAAATGCTTTTAGCTAACGTGATTTCTAGCAGGGAATCTAAGTAGGTTATCTAAATTGACGCATCACTCTTGTCGGTTCTCCTCGGTATGTGGGATTTGCTTAGCATGAACCTATGTGGCTACGTGTTAGCATGCTTATGTGATTAGTGTTTATGTTCATACAATGTGCCATGTCTTATGTTCTATCTTTTCTTTTATATAGACGTGATGTTTGTATGGAGAGGGTGAGGCTGTGGTCGAGGCCGTGGCCGTGGTTTTGGCTAAAGGGATGTGCCGGGAGCTTTGTGTTTCAACATTTCTTTTGTTGGGGAGTTGGTGATGGACTCCATGGGTGGTACAATGTGTTTAGACAGTGGTTGGTAAGGTTGTGTGGTTGGGGTGAGTTGTAGATTTCGTGTCTTTAAGATAGTTAGTCTTTGTTTAGAAAGCCTCACCTTGTTTGACTATATCCTAGGAATGGTTCGGCTGGCCATCTTCTGTGCCTGTGTTGATGGTGATCGATGGGGTTGTTTTCTTTTGACCTTGTGCTGAATTTCAGGGATCAAATTCCTTTAAGGGGGGTAGAGTTGTGAGACCCTGACCCGTTTTCTTTTTCCAGCATTTTTTGACACGTGTTTACCGTTTTCGTTACAGTATGTTCATACACGTTTTTATGCATGTTCGGGTTTAGAGATGCATGCGGGGTTGGTTCCCGTGGCCATTGGGCATTGTGCAAATTTCAAAAAAAAATATTTTTCGTGGTCTATACATATCTCGCGTTAGATATTTTAAAAAGATATTTTCAAAACTTCTCAGCTAAGTTTTCTCTTTTTCTCTCTGCCTTCTCTCTAACTTCTCAGGGGCCCGGGGGTCGATTTTTGACGATCAGACAGTGGATCCTTGGTCTCCTCGAGGTGGGCTACATTTTCATCCGGATAGAATTTTATTTTGACGAAATTTAATTTTGTACGTAGATCGAGGCGTTGGGTTTTTGACTCAACGAGGTAGGATCCTAGACTCTCATGTCTTAAAAGGGTGCTACGTGTAATCATGTGTGTTTTTACCGATTAAAAATGCATGAAAAATCCATTTATGTTTTAAAAAAATTGAGTTTTGGTTTAAAAGGTGTTTTGTGTTGTTTTGATTGGGTGAACTGGGTTTTGAGGTTTTATGTTCGGTGGTTCTTGATGGTTTGAGCTCGTGTTTGTCCGTGCGTGTCAAAAATATGCGAGTTGGTAGGTTAATGTGTGTTTCGAAGCATCATAGTGAGCGTTTGAGAGTTTTGGGACAGGGAAAATCTGGGTTGTTCTCGGGTGTCTGGGCACTCAAGCGCCCCTCTGTCCGCTCAAGGCCATTTTCTTTTGATCATATCTCCCTCATTCGGACTCCGAATGGGGTCGTCTTTGTACTCAAATTAAAGCCCCAGACGTCTTCTTAACAATGATATCTCTTTCGCAATAAAATGCTTTTTGTAGAAAAAGTTATGACCAAAAAAGTGAGGGTATATCAAAAATTTTAACTATTTTTCACCCGTTTTTGGCCGAATATTTTGGAAAAGGTTAATTTTCATCCTTATTGGAACTTTTTATCAAATTTCTTGTTCCTTGGGGCGTTTTGTCGTGGCTGTGGTCATGTGGTGGCCTTTCTATTGATTGGGTTATGGGGCTCAATCGACTGCTCTCCTCTAGTGGTTTTTCAATTGATTAGATTATGGGCTCCTACCGACTGAAGTCACGGAGAGAGGTGTTGGTCATTTCATGCGGGGTGTTGGTGCACAGTTGTGTGCGTGGTGGTTAGTGCATCGTTGGGTGTAGGACGTGTTGGGTCCGTTATTCTTTCTAAAGATGGGATTGTGGTGAAAATCGTTTTCGTTATATGTATTTGACGTGTTGTTTACCGCCTTGATTGTTGAGCGCCTTGGTTTTTGAGCCAAAATATCTTTTTCCTATTTCTATGTTGTTGGTCATGTCGGGTGTGTGGCATGTGATGTCGTGATGGGTTATGTGGCATCGTTATGTGGGATGTCGTGGTTATCAGTGTTTTTGTGATTTTAAAACTCTAGTTTTATTTATGCATGTTGTGGGATGGATATGTGGTCCTGGTATATATAAAACTATGGTTTTATTTACATGTGAGTGTATAAAGCGATGTGGACGGAAAAGTGGTCCGAAGTATTGTGGACGAAAAAGTGGTATGTTGACGAAAAAGTAGTTCCATAAATGTCAGCTCTAGTTAACGTGGACGAAAAAGTGGTTCGATAAACATTAGCTCTGGTTAACATGGACAGAAAAGGGGTTCGATATATGTTAACTCTGGTTAACAATGCATGTGTGTGTGTGTGCACGTAGGAATCGGAAGGATGGAAAAGGGATCCTAACGATGCATCTGTGTGTGGGTATCTGAAGGACGGAAAAGAGGTCTTGAAGAGGCATGTGTTGCGTGTGTTGCATGTGATGCGCTGTGTGGGATGCATGTGTTGCGTCGTGTAGGTGGCGTGCGTCGTGTGAGTTACATGTGTTGCATAGGTTAACTCCGGTTAACTGTGTAGTAGATGGGGCTGAGGTCCCTCGATGAAAGTCCGAGAAGGTACATGAATTGCATGTGAAGCATTGAGGGTTGGATAAAATCAATTTCAATATGTTTTTAAGACTCATGTGAGTCGTGATATAAAATCGTTTCAAACCATTTTTTAGGCTCATGTGAGTCCAATATGGTTCTTATCCTTGCATCTCGTGTATAATACGGTTTTATCCCGTGAAGATATATGTTAACTCTGCATGTGTTGCATTATGTGAATGGCATGTGTTGTGTATGAATCTTATATATGTGATAGAACTGTTGCATGTGGGACTCGTGGGAGTCTTAGCTCGTAGGAGTCTATTTTTGCTGGTAAAGCATTGTAGTGTATATATATATACATCAAATTATTTTCTAGGCTCGGGTGAGTCGTGATACAAACCGTTTTCAAAACTATTTTTCTTGAGGCTCTTGAGAGTTTTTATATAAAATCGCTTACCAAATATTTTCTTCGAAGACTCGTTTGAGTTCAGATCTAAAACTATTTTTTTAAAACCATTTTGTGAGTCGAAAATTGCACCTCGTTTTCTGAGTATATTTAGCTTATGTTTCACGCTTGTCTAGTTTCTGTTGAGTTTTGGCTCACGGTGTGGGATTTAAAATAGTCTTTCTTTTTGTTCTTTTTGGACCATGTATGCTTATAGCAGGGTTTTTTGGTATTGGAACCATGTAATGTAAGCCTTTTTAGCGGTTATATTTAATGCATTTATATTTTATTTTGAGAGTGAACATCGGGTTGGGTGTTTACATGGTTGTTTATGGTGTTTCACGTGACCCAAAGTTTGGGGCGTGACAAAATACTCAAACCTCCTCTAGCCTGGATAGTCATAGGTTCACATAAGTTAGAGTAAACCGGTTTTAACGGTTCTTTAGCTCTATAGCCTTTAGCCGAAAACGGCCTCTTGATCATTTTACCTTCCAAGCAGAATTCACAAACTGGAAGTGCCTCCACTTTCAAGGAACTCAAAGGTTCATCTTCAACCAGTTTATTTATTCTTTTCAGATTAATATGGCCTAGGCGTAAGTGTAAAGGATCCATTTAGGTCATTAAAGAAGGTTCCTTTTCTATTAAATTGTGAATTAGATTTATTATTCAATTTATTTAGTTGCAGTGTAGAAGATAAAGAAGTAATAACATAAAGATCATCAACTAATGTAACCAGAACAAATAAACCATTTATTATTCTTGATAACCACAGAATTATTAAAATAAACTAAATATCAATATTTAACCAATTTAGAAACATAAACTAAATTACTTCTAATGGAAGGTACATAAAGACAATATCTCAATATTAAAATCCTATCTTTACTAAAATTGAGAGTGACATCTCCCACTACAACAGCTGCCACCCTTGTATTATTACCTATATACAGGTAAATCTCCTCATCACTAAATTGTGTGATTTCATGGAATCCCTGTAATGAATTGCAAACATGATTAGTGGCTCCCGTATCTACACACTAGGTACCGGTAGATAACACGGCTAAACATGTTTTCACAATTAGTGAGCAGAAATTACCTTTGTTTTTTTATTTACCAAGATAAACTGGACATTACTTCTTCCAGTGCCCTGTCTGATTGTAGTGAAAACACTTGCCTGTCAGCTTTTTCACACCAGTTTTAGGCCCTTTAGCTGCCTTTCCACCAGTGTCTCCCTGTTTCTAAACCTTTCTCTTCTTCTTACCTTTCGATTTAGAGAAAGAATTCTTTTCAGCAACAAACACATTTCTTGACTTCTTAAGAACACCCTCTACTTCTTAAAGTTCTTTAAGTAGTTCTGCCAAAGAAAACTGCTTAAAACTATTAGGCATCGACTGGAGTATGATATCGACTTGGATTTTCCCGTTAATCTCAGCTCCAAGGATCTCCAGTTCATTTAGAATACTAATCATCTTCAAAATATGATCCCTAATTGGTGTGCCTTCAGCCATGTTTGTGTTAATCAGAGATTTCATGGCCACCTGCCAAGCGGCACAATTTTGATCCCTAAACATCTCTTTGAGGTTCATAATTATATCATAGGCACTGGGCATTCACTGATGCTGATACTGTAATACATTTGACATGGAGCCAAAATATAACAACGAGCCATCTGGTCAGCCTTCTGCCACTTTTGATAAGCCCGAATTTCCTGTTTGGTCGGCCATTATCAAGTACTGATGGATAAATCTCAAACAACACAAACTTATAGCCCTCGGCAGTTAAAATATTATCCAGATTTCTTTTCCAGTCAACAAATTAGGACCGGTAAGTTTGTTTTCTTTGAGTATAGTCGTAAGAGGATTGAAAGCCATTTCACCCTGAGAATCACATAATTAAAAATTATTAATTATGATGAGTAAAAATTTTAAATTTTATTTTAAAATCAATTTCCTCTACCATTAAAAAGAAATCGCCAATAGTCTGGTACACTGTGAATAGTATGCATCGATGGAAAGGACGTCTACTATTCATCATTTATCCAGATAAACCAATTTCTATTAATTTTACCATCTAAGCAATAGAGCTTGCCAAGTAAAATTAAATAACTGGCCTAGTTTCGGTCCTACAAATAATAGCAGTCACTTAAATGAAGAATATACTATTATTTACAGTTAAGTATAAATCATCGTTTAATTCCGAATCAATCGCTTTGCAATTAACCCTTCAGATAGAGAAGTGATTCACACTAACAATTATTCAGAATTATTTCTAAAGGAGATTCGTACCGGTGATCCCGTAATTAATTATGTCCGATGAAAAAAAAGATTTTAATGTCAACATGCAAAATTAATTACATCATCTACGAACTAGTGATGGAGACCTTATGATTTATCTGTGAATAAATTTTCTTACCCACTTAGTTTTTAAAATATTTTTGAGAGTTATAAAAATTGTTTAATTAAAATAAATTTATAATATGCAAAAACCATACGTTATAAAAATTTCAGTTTTTAAATCATTTTTACATGTTTTATGTGTAACAAATAAAATTCTCAAATTATATTTATTTTTAAAAATTAATTTTAAATAAAAACTAAGAATATAATTTTATTTCCTGTTACACATATTCTAAAAAAATAATTTATTAAAATTAAACTCTTTTTAATTAAATCAAAACTTTAAAATTAACCGTCACGTTTTTTAAGATTTTCAATTTTAAGAAAATCGTCTTTAACGTGTTTTAATGTAACAAATAAAATTATAAAATTTTCTTTTAAAAATTTAATTTTAATTAAAAAATTATTTTATTTTTCTATTAAAAAATTAATTTCGAATTAACAAAATTAATAAAAACTAAAAAGAGTAAATAAATCGAAATAAAAGCATCTGCATATTTAAATAAAAACATTATATCCCAATTTTTATGATCGATCTAAAACTCTATAGTTAAAGAGTTTCTATTTATCCAGAAAACCTGTAATCTAGTCCGAATTAGGATTATAACTTTCTAGTTTTTGTCAAAATATTGTAGCCAATCAGAAACCCAATAGTACTCAGCAACTGCAAGTCATATCATAACTGAAACATTGTTGCTACCGTCGCCAGGCCACGCACCACCGCTACCCCACCACGCCGCGTCGCTGCGTGCACCACGCCATCACACACGCACGTGTAGCGCGCTGCATTGTTTTTCCACCGCACCTGCTGTTTGCGTTGCTTATTCCTCTGGACCACTTGGCTTTATTCATGGTTCACGCATTCTAATTTTCTAATTCATGATTGGTCCGTCCCACACTTGCGTCTTCCACGAGTCTTTAATGATCAATTCATCCACCCCGGGCCTTTGTCGGGGACCTTTTGTTGCACCCTCAAAGGGGTTCATTTCATCCCGACTCAACCATGACAGGTGCATTCATGCCAAACTGTACCCAAAATTCTTGTACGCTCATATTTTGTCATATACTTTGATGTCCTCCGAGGTCGCCCTCTCAGCTCCCCGGCTGGACCCCTTCTACCCCTTCATCTAGTTCAGGTTCGGGCTCTAAGGGCTCATCATCATTCCCTCCATTCATCTCATAATCCTCGTTGGCCATCTGAGACCTCCTTTCAATCTATTTTATTCTTTGCACAGCTTTTCTCTTATTGCTTTCTATTGCCCTTTTTGCAAATTTGGCTGATGGAGAAAATGAACCTCATGTAAAAACCTCCTACAGATAGGTACAGCGCTGCAGCTCTCCTTTACCGCCCTTACTGCCAGATATGTTGCTCCGAGGCATCTTGGTGGAAATACCTCTCTTCCTTGATAGGCTCAGGCATCACTTGGCAGTGTTCTTGGTTGCAGATTCCTACCATGACTTTGACCATTATGGATTACCCCGGCGTTCTGCTAATCAGCTTACGACTGTCCACCTTCTACTACCCCCATCAGATCATGCAGCAATTTGGTCGGAGCCAGATTATCTTCCACGGTGTTCGAGGCCATTTATTTTCATCTTTACTGTAGGCCCCGTTTCTAGCATTATATCAGGAGGCTTGGCTGTCTCGTTCATTGATGGAGATGTAGGAGCTGCAGTGCCCGAGCTTTCCGACGAGGACAGGTCATGGCTGATGCAAGATAAGGAGAAGAGAGACAAAGAGGAGGAAAAACATAAAGCAAAAAGAAGGAAGATTTGAGGGACTGATTCTATTTTTGCAATTTTCCTTTTAATTTTTTTGGAGTTTGGAACTTGCTCGCCCTCCCTTTCATTTTCAAGACCTTGTAACCCAAGCTAAAGTAATGAAAATACCACATTAAGTTTAAGAAGGTCCAAAATTATCCAAAGTTTTTCAATTTTTGAAATTAAATGACTTTATTATCGAAATCCAGAAATAAATTTGCATTGGTCTTACTCAGATTCAAAGTGGTTAAAAATGAAGAAAGTGGTCGAACTTCTTAAAAGAAACTGTCTACGTATCCCAAGAAAGTGGAATCAGGCCTTAACATAGTTCGGGCTCGGTTTACTCTTGAGTATTAACACTCTCCACTGGACTCATGAAGAGGAGTGTTGGTCGTTTCTTATTTTAGGTTGGTCGTGGTGGTTGGTTTCCTTGTTGTTGTCCTCAGGGATGACGCGGTTGGGGAAACGTGACGTGTTCGGGTTTGTGATTCTTTTCTAAAAGAAAGTTTTGGGTGCATGGTTAGATGCAACATTTTGGGTGCATGGTTAGACGCGAGGCGTAGTGCATGGTTGTGTGTGTGGTATTGGTGCATCGTCGGGTATGGGACATGTTTGGGTTCAAAGTTCTTTTTCTAAAAAGGGGGTTTTGGGAAAAGATGGGGTGTTTGGTGAGAATCGTTTTGTGGGAGGCTTGGAGTTGGCCTTTGGGTAGGTCTTGTTCTGTAAGTTGTTGGTTGTGTCGGGTGTGTGGTATGTGGTGTCGTGACAGGTTATGTGGCGTCATTATGTGGAACATTGTGGTTATACGTGATTTTGTACTTATAAAACTCTAGTTTTATTCATGCATGTTGTAAGATGGATATGTGGTTTTATGTGGCCTTATGTGGTCTTATGTGGTTTTGGTGCATTTAAAGCTCTGATTTTATATATGTATGGGTTGCCCAGGTTAAAACTCTGGTTTTAAAGTTGTACATTGAGGGCGTACATGGTCCTATGGTCATACCCCGTGAAGATGTATGACAAGGGCGTATGTGGTCCTATGGTTTTACCCCGTGAAGATGTAAGATGAGGGTCTATGTGGCCCTACGGTATTATCCCGTGAAGATATATGTTAACTTTGCATGTGTTGTGTTATGCGAATGGCAAGTGTTGCATATGAATCTTCATATATGTGATAGAACTATTGTTGGGGCTTGACAAAGTTGGTGTATATATATTTGTGTTGAATATGGGGCTCGTAGGAGTCTGTCATGCCCCAAACACAAGGGTCACCCGAAAGCCCACCCAAACACCGTTTAAGAAAATAAGATTTACAGTTGAAAAACCTTCAACTCAAATATCTGTAACATTTGGATAAAACATCCCCACAGTTCAACTCTCATAAATAGTAAACATGCAATCCCATACATGAATAAGTATATCGCTGCAAGGCGTATAATACTCGCCTTCTGAAACAGGCATTACATGTAAAAGTACATGTCAAAACAAAAAACTACAGCTAGTCTTCCGCCACCACAGGATTCTAGGTCAACTCCACATGCTCACCTGAAAAAGGTTTTTCCAGCAAAATCCCACACCGTGAGCTGAAACCCAATAAAAAATATACAGTAAAGCTGTAAAGCAGGCAATACAATCATAGGCATACAGACTCAATCACAAGAGTAAAAAAGAATTTCATTCCAAAACCATAAGTTTTCCATCCTTCAAACTATGCATATTATCCTAATAGATATCATGCCATAGTTAAGGAAAAGTTGTAATAAAACAGTATGCATCACTCAGGCCACACAACTGAGGAGAAAGATATAAATGAAATCTTATGTACCGACTCTGCCACATAGATAAAGGTAACAACTATAGACTCCAGCCCATTACCCTAGTCCTAAACCACTTAAGGCCTGCTAGGTAATGAAAAGTTCTATACGGAGCTACAACAATAAAGCCACTCAAGGGGCAATAGACTTCTTTACGAATTTCCACGACCGATGGACGAAGCATAACCAAACCACGTTTACGGGGATTAACTAGAGGGACCGTAGCGAACCCACTCTACGCACGTTTTTGGACTTCTACCAAGGAGCAATAGTGTTACACCCCAAACACCAGGGTCACGCGAAAGCCCACCAAAACACCCACTTAAGAAAAATAGGTTTTTACAGTAGGAAAATCAAATATAACATTTGGATAGAAGATTTCCCGAGGATCAACTCTCATAAATAATAAACATGCATTCTCATACATGAATAAATATATCACCAAAAGGCGTACAAAACTAGCCATCACAGGCGTTACATGTAAAAGTATATGTATAAAAACAAAAAACTACAACAAGTCTTCCATCACCTCTACAACTAGGTCAACTCATCATGTTCACCTGAAAATATTTTTACAGCAAAATCCCACACCGTGAGCCGAAGCCCAATAGAAACAGATTATATCAAAGCTGTAAAGCAGGTCATGCAATCATATAGTGGGAGCTAACTCGACCACAGCACCCAAAAGGTTTTCCATCACAAAACCACAAGCTTTTCATCCTTGAAACTATGCATATCATCCTAACAGATATCATGTCATAGTTAAGGGAAATAGTAAAATAGTATGCTCCACTCAGATACTCAACCAAGTAGATAAGACAAAATGAAATCCTATGTACCGACTCTGTCGACTCAAGACAAAGGCAACAACTATAGACTTTTGCCCATTACCCTAGTCCTGAACCACTTAAGGCTTGCTAGGTAATGACAAGTTCTATACGATGTCACAACAACATAACCACTCAAGGGATAACCTGCTTCTTTACGGATTACTGCGACCGATGGACGAAGCATAACCAAACCACGACTCGCTTCTTTACGAATTTCTACAACCGTTGGATGAAGTTAACCAATACCACGTTTTCGGGGATTAACCCGAGGGACCGTAGCAAACCCACTATGTGCACGTTTTTAGACTTTCACCAAGGAGCAATGTAAGCCCAACTCATCATATCCACTGTCACGGTACATCTATGGATAACATTTAAAAAGCAGAGACTCAACCCCAAGGATTAGCTCCAAACCTCCAAAACATGATTTGCCGAGATTTTTCATAAAACCACCATTTCAACCGTTTTCAAGAACACCCTTTAAAAACCCAACACACACAAGTTATATCATGTAATAAACCAAGAAAAGCATAAAACATGCTTTTTATCCGAAACAAGTTTTAAACATAAAACATAATATATAAAGCATTTTCAAATAGTTATACAGCAACCTGTATAAGGAGAAATCCAATGGCTCACTACCACATCATCCACAAACCAACTCCCAAAGAACAAGAAATTTGATGAAAAGTCCCCAAAAGGATGAAAAATAATCTTTTCCAAAACATTCGGCCAAAAACGGGTGAAAAACGGTTATGAAATTTTGACACACCTTCACTCTTTTGGTCATAACTTTTTTTACAAAAATAATTTTATTGTGAGAGAGATGTCATTGGAAAGAAGACTTCCAGGACTTCAATTTTAACACAAAAATGACCCAATTTCGAGTCTAGATGAGGGAGATATGATAAAAAAATGGCCCAATAATGGCCTTACGGACCTAGCGCTCGCTAGGCGCTCGCAAAGCACTTGAGCGCCTCACCACCAGTGAGCAGCGCTCACTAGGCGCCCGCTAGGCCCTTGAGCGCCCTTCAGCGTGCACTAAAGCTCCAGAACGTCCATGTTCCAAGTTTTAAGCCCAAAAACAAGTTTTTGAACTCCCAAAACTTATATAAACCCGAAATCAAAGCCTCAAAACACCTATTTTTGATACCCACGGGTATAACCAAACACAAAACAACCTCGAAGCCTCGAAAGGAACTCTCAAAACATGATTTCATGGAACCGAAATGACAAAAAATGGTTTTAAATCAAAAACCAGATTTCTCGAACGTAAACACCTTTTTAATGCGTTTTTAAACGGTGAAACAGCATATGATTACACATAGCACCCTTTAACAACTTTAGAGTCTAGGATCCTAGCTCGGTGAGTTAAAAACTCAATGCCTCGATCCACGTGCAAAAATAAACTTCGTCGAAATGAAATTCTATGCGGATGAAAGCGTAGACCACGATGCTGATACTAAGAATCTACTGTCTGATCGTCGAAAACTGAACCTCGCACCCCTGAGAAGTTAGAGAGAAGGTAGAGAGAAAAAGGATTAAACTTAGGAATTAAGTTTTGAAAGTATCTTTTGAAAATATCTAACTCCAGATATATATAGGCCTCCAAAATATTTTTTTTAAAATTTTTTTGAAATTCTCACCGCAACTTCTCGTAGCCCCCGGGACCTACCTTGCAAAATCTCTGAACCCGAACATACGTCAAAACTACATTTTTATAGAATCTCGCGCCAGGCCTCCACCGCTCGAGCGCCCAACCACCGCTCGAGCGGACCCCTACCGACGTACTACTCTGCCATACCATCGCTCAAGCAGACGACCACGACTCGAGCAGTCACCTCCCAAACCCACTCTCTGCCACCAGCCCGTTCGAACGCACACCCATCGCTCAAGCGGCCAACGCTGGGAGAAAATCTGAACCAAAGAAGCAGACCAAACTTTAATCCTTACTCCCGTCAACACTTAAATTATTTCCAAAATAAAATAGGTCAGGGTCTCACAACTCTCCCCCTCTTAAAGGAATTTTGTCCCTGAAATTCAACACTGCAACAACACTACAACTCAAGCCAAACACTGTCCCGCAACTATCAACAATCTCTTATGAAACCCAGCAATATTGCACAACAGCAGAAATGCCCCATCAACTGAAATCCCAAACCTGTCGTCACAAAATTGATACCAAGAATACAAGCATTGTCACACAAGGTAAATACGACGTGAAGAATCGATCTCCATACAGACTGCTTGCACGGGTAAGTTCCACTGATACTACTGTTATTCAGGAAACATCCATAAACATTGGATCAAGATCCAACTCGTGTTGCCAAACCCCAATACAGAACTCTCGCTAAACTCAAACCACTCCAGCGACAAACGCATCATACGAGACCAATCCACCATGGTACTTGATCTCAAACATGCTCTATGCTCGAACACAGAGACTATCACCCTCGTCCTCATTGCCACATACTGGCTCAATCACACCTCACAATACACACCAAGGACTATCTACACATATCCAAACACACGATATTAAACTCCGACATCGGTCACAAGAAGTCACATGTTCCATACAAAAACTTTTCCCAATTCTGACGATCACCGACTTTGATACCACATCGCTACTCTGTTGATGCTAACAACGCCATCACATAGCTGACTCACTATTGTCCCAGATGAGGTTCTACACAACCAAAAATCAATCTGGCATCACAGCCACAAAGTCACCTGACCCCAATGAGTCACTTAACCAAACACGTCCGTAGACAGAATATCTCATAGGTATTCGATAACCTATACAAACCATGTCTCCTGCGTAACAGCACATCACTACACAACTCAACATCTTGCCATCAGATCATTGATAACAGGGCTACAGATCCATCTTAAATCACACAGGATCGGCGTCATCTGACAGACATGATAACCATCAGCCAACATCAACCCCAACATAGAACACGTACATCAAGTCCTTAAGTCCACAATAGTAGAATATTCAAACTCATATACAGAACTCATCACGGCCTTACCCTTCCCAACCAAATAATCGCGTCGGTCCGGACAGGCCACACCAACTAAGGCTTATCCACCGTCATACTCTCGGAACCACCATCTATGCAAACAACCGTTATGCCAAAGCATAACACTTACCACAGTCAACAACCATTCCTCAACTCCAAGAACTCTAAATAGTTCCAAGTCCTCAAACAGAACAAAAAGTCAAACTAACAAAAATCTACCAGAAATTCACCATACGTATATCACAACCGCACTATTCTGACAAAATTTATGCTCTGTCATGAGTTAAAGGCACAACCATACGCACACACAACAGCCGACGATCCTCAACTGATCACTGCAAAGGAACTCTGTGTATCAAGACCGATGCCCTTATCAACTAGCATCCTTGGTCTAACAACTCGACCTCACAAGAAACACAACCCTACTGGTTCAACCATCCATTGAAACCATACTGACTAGGTTACCACAACCTACCATGTTTACCACACTCATATGTATTCTTTTACGGTCTTCCACCGTGGGAGAATACCAACCTCATCATACAATTCTTTATAGTTCCCAATCGTAGGAGCAATCAGATCCAGGTCACACACATAGACATTCAGATGTAGAGCATCTCGCACCACGCGTTGAGGCCACGAAGAATCTATCTTATAATCACCCAATCACGGTGACACAAGTTCCTGAGTCATAACTCCAAGGGTCACACATGGATACAAACCCACTGAGATTTCACAGTCTCAAAACATAGCCAAATCTGAACCCATGAAGAACCTAGCATCTCCATCCAACCGAGATGAAACAACTTACACCAGACAATCATCTACAAGAAAAATCTCTCTCTCCTTCCATCTAAAGGAAAGGAAAAGGCCAACAAGAAATCATGACCCAACCTCAGCGTACTGGGAGTACTCCTCAACACTTAGCCTCTAAGAACTCTGTAAGTCCTACCTCAAGAGCCTAAAGCTGATTTGTGATTTTTCCTAATTGGAGGAATATTTTGTGGTTGATTAACCAGTGTGATTATTCTCTTTGATAGGAATAAAATGTTGGGATCGTATAAGTATGGGTTCATTTACCCGTGGTTTCTTGAGGAGTTCGTTGCTTTATCTTCTAAACCCGAGCATCTGGGTGAGGTTTTTAGAAATGTTATTTGATTACACGGGATGTTGGTAGTTTTAATTCTTATTGAGAAATAGAGAGATCTTAAGGAAAATTCAGTGATTGAGTTGTCTATGTGGTGAGAATCCTCCGAGAATGCAGATCCGTGGCTTAGTTGTTATCCTCGTAAGTAGGAGATCATATTTGGGGATCGTACTGGGTGCATGGGGTTTGAAAGAACCATAGAAGGGTTTGATAATGTGGTTAGCTCGATGCTAAGATGGTGCTTCCTGAATATGATATGTTTGGAGGTTAATTGTGTTTGACCTTGGGTTTAAAGGTAGGTATGTTGTTTGCCCAGGAGTACGTTGAGATCGGGTTATGATTTCTGATTGGCTGTTTATTTCTTGGGAAGAAGATATGGTTGTCTTGCAGATAGTGGCGGTATGTGGACTTCGTCACCTTGGTTAGGTGACATGGTTGGAACCGTTGGTTGATTGTCTAGTTGTTTCGGGTAGATCCATGAGTTGCGCCTAAAGGATGAGTACTACCAGAGTCGGGTGCTCAGAGAACTGATTTTCTCATGGCTTTTTCAGGATGGAGTTTGTTTTCTTTACCATGTAAGTGTAAGTGTATGTGGTTCCCTAGAAGATGGGATTAGTAGATTAGGAATGTTTGTCCTCGCTGACAAGAGGGTTAATGTTGAGGCGTCGAGTCTTTTCTGTAATGATTAACGGAGGATTATTGATCGTTGTTTGTAGCTTATTTTGGGTGGTGTGGAGTACGATTATAACTCTCGCTCTCGGTGGAATGGGAGGTTTGTTGGAACCTTACAGCTAGGTTATTCACGTGGTATGTTTTTGATAAGCTACTTAGAGTTATTAAACTTGAGGAATGGTCGTCAATGGTAGTAAGTGTTGTGTTTTGGGTATAACAATATGTTCAGATTGTGACCTGGAGAGTGTGGTTAGACATGAGTCAAGAAGAATTTGATGTTTTAGGAGCTTGAGTTGGTATAGCCTATCCTGACTAACATGATGACTTGGTTTGGAATGAGAGGGCTGTGACGAGTTCTATATAAGAAGAAGTTGCTAAATGTAAAAGACAAGTCTTGATTGGTTACTTAACGAATAAGCCTTGGGCTTGGGAACTTTGCTATTATGGATTCAGGGGACCGATGTATGTGTTAATATTAAAGTTTAGGGTTGACGCCGAATGACAGTGATCATGCTTGGTTTGAAATTGAACTGTAAATTTAGAATCAATAGTTTGAGGGTGAGGTATTGAGTTGTGTGGTGGTGAGCTGTTACACGAGAAGTATGATTAGGTTTGAGTGGGTTAGTGGATGCCTGTGTTAATTTTGTCGTTGTGATGTTGGGTTGATTATGTAGCAAGTTGATCATGTGGAGTCTTGTCTTGGATAATGGAGTTGTACCAAGCATTTTTTTTAGGGTGAGAATTATGGTTGACAAGAGGATGGACTGGGGGACGAGGATTTAGGAAAAACATTCTTGTGTATTCCTGGTGAAGTAAGTGAGTTTTTCTCTGAGAGTGAGTGTTTGTGCCGTTGCTCGTGGATGAGCATCTTGTCAGCTTTAGTGACGGTGTTGTCAGCATTTATAGCATAGCGATGTGATATCAAGTGGGTGGTCACCAGTTGATCATCAGAACAAGAGTAAGGTTTAGGTGTGAAAAGTGCGACTTTGTGAGTTTGGTGAGACGTATGTATTGAAACTTTAGAAACAGGAGTTGGATCTTGATTTGATATTTCAAGGATGACAGTAGTATCAGTGGAGACTTTGCTGTGGTGCTTAGCCTGAGATCCAGAATTGAATTTCGAAGACGAAATTCTTTAAGGGGGAAGAGTTGTGAGACCCTTACCCTTTTTTTTCATAGAAATGATTAAGTGTTGATGGAGTAAGACTTCAAACTTGAGCTTAGTGATATTTAGAGCTTGGATACGCATGAAAGATATGTTAGAGGAAGAATATGGGGCTCTAATAGATGTTCGGACAAAAATATGTGAAAAGTGTGTGAAGAAAAGTGACATTCCTTTACTAAATTGGTCATAATGTTTTGTACAAAATGAATCCTGGTATGGGGTTTGAACCATTGAAAAGTAGACTTCTGGGGCTTCAATTGGAGCACAAGAATGACCCTATTTAGAGTTCGGATGAAGGAGATATGCTTGTTCAAAGTTGGACTAACAGCGTAGTCGCAAAAGACGAATCGATCGGTCTAGCGATGGATCAATTGGTCTGTGACAGGCAGAGGCTATAAATTTCAGTTTTTGGGTTAGATTCCTCACTTTTCTCTTCTCTCCTCTCTCTCTAAAGTTGAGGGATGACCTAGGGTTTAGGTTTTGGAAGCTCCTTGGAGCTTCTCATGTTCGTGGGGCTCGAGATCTTGCCATTTCCACGTACGAGTTACCGTTAGAGAGCACGGATATGCATTGGAAGCGCCCTTGAAGTTGCACGTGTTGAGTTTAAACGAGGTGGAGCTCACATAGGGTTCGATTCTTGATGGTGGATCTTCTATGAGGTAGGATCTAGACTAACTTTTCTGAATTGAGGTGATTTGTATTGATATTTTATTATTAGAGTAAACCCTAGCATGAAATAGTTGAGATTTGAGTTGGGCTATGGGAAACTTTGATTGCGTGAATCCTATGCTAAGTTTTAAGGATGTATTAAGTCTATGAGAAACGAACAAAAATTGGGAGTTTAGGTTGCATTACTTTGACGGGTATTGTAAAGAATTGAGATTTTGAGTTATTAATTGGAAAGAATGATTTGCATACAAACAAACTCATGTCAGTATTTTAGTGAAAATTAAGGATTGTAGAGTCACTTCATAAAATATGGACTTTGGGGAAAAGTTGGGTCTTTTTGAGAAATAGTTAATTATGATTTTCAAGAGAATGTGGGTATAAAAAGGGGGTTTTCGGGTTGTTTTTTGTTTATATAAATTTTTTAGTCCCGAGGGAGATTTGAATTGACTTTGCTCTCTTTCAAAAAAAATGCAATTCTTGGTTTTAAAGGTGTTAAAAAGTATGAAAATTCTGTATGTATCAAAAATTAGGTTTTTAGCTTGAAAAAGAACTTAGAGCTCAACCGATTGATAGACCGATCGATCGGTCTATCGAGCGGTCTTTTGATGCTCTCGGTACTTTACGCAGGCAAGAGACCGATCGATCGGTCTCTTCACTGATCGATCGATCTGACTATGTTCAAAACTATTTTGGTATTTTGTCTAAAGGATTGGCTCTTGAAAACTTTTAGCCAAGTTTTTGGGTTACTCCTTTACGTTGGTTAAACCCTCGGTTGGGCACAATTTAAAAGGTTCTAAACTCGTTTAGTTTCTTTGAATCTGATCAATTAAATAAGTTTTGGTAAGTTGTGGCTTACATGTGGATCTATGAGGATTGTGGGTTGATACGATGATAACTTAAAATCCCAAGATTTAAAAAAGAAAAATGGGTCTCAACTTAATTGTATACATATATGATGGGTGCATCCCTTTTTCATTAAACGATACTATTACTTTTGAATTGGTTTTGTGTTAGTACTCTATGAGATGGGCTAATGAAATATGACATATGAGAAGTTGTATATTGATATTATAATGAACATAAAAAAAAGGGGGAACTTAAGTGCTCAAGCGAAATTTAATGAGAAAAATGAAATAGAAGTTTGATATGGGTATCAAATGATAATTTGTGAAAATAATTGGGAGAGGAACCAGTTGTGGGTTGGACTCCCAGATTTGCAAAATTTAATGTTATAACCAAATAATGAACCGTATGGATGGATGTGATTTAAGTTGGCCAGGCGGGTCCGCGGTGAAAGACCAGAAACTTGTGCAAGATAGGGACCACGTGCCCACGGGTTAGCCTCCGAAACGTGATATTGTGTCGTGGTGAGTTATAGAGCTATCTATTACCCAATAGCTTCGCGTAGCTTATTGGGGGAATAAGGAGTGATTTCTATAAGCTATGCTCGATACCAGTTCATTAGTTGTGATTGCGTTGTGCTGAGTTATAGAGCTATCTATTACCCAATGGCTTTGAGTAGCCTATTGGAAAGTAATAGGGAGGGATTTCTATAAGCTGCACCCGACGCCAGTTTACAATGTGATATGATTTTTGCAAAAAACTGGATGATGAGAAATTAATACGATTTTATGTGAAAGAAAATAATGTTTTGAAAATGGTTTACGAAAAGAACAAACTGGTGTGCGTGAGTGTGTGCATGGGATAAATAATAATTGGTGAAACTTGCATTTGATTTCGGTTGCAACCATCACACCTCACAAATCATGCTTAGCATTAGAGTTAGTCTTTATCCTACGAGTTTTGGCTCATGTATAAATATATAACCATTTCAGGTTTCAAGGATCCGGGACGATATCGGAGCAAAGGATGCATGTCGAAGAAGAGGCAGAAGAAAGACCTAGTATTTCTTTGTATATACATTATACTTGTAATAATATAAGAGTTGTAAATGAACTATTGAAATTTAAGAGCTTTGTTGGGCCTTTGTGACATGTTTTATTATAGTTGTTTGAAGAAAATGAAGGGCAGTGCTTTAATAGCGTTTATTCGGAACAATTTTGGGTTGAGTTTACGGGTTCCCGGGGTTCGGGTCATTACATATGTGATCAAGAAAAGTAAATAATGAAATTAGTAACTCAACCTTAAATGTTTGAGGATCACTTGGTGTTAAAGACTTAAAATGAGATTTAATTTAGAGGTGATGAGCTCATGGGATTGGAACCAAGTTATGAGTTAAGTTACGATAATTAAAGTGCTAACTTAAACCATGGATTTGCTGAGCAAATTAGGGAGGTACAAGCCTTTAATGTTACAATAATACAATTAGTGTGAAGAAGAGCCACATTAACGTTATGTTTAAAGAGTGAGTAAAAGATATTATGGGATTTAGATTGATGGAAAGGAGGATTATTTATACTTTTGGATAGTAAGGTTAGTTCATGAATTATGAGTTAAGTTCTTGAACTTCAAATAAACAAATTAGCTACAAGTTTTTATTTATGGTGAAAGAGTTACTTTATAAATTAAAGTTTACATTCCTATTTTGATGTGAGCAAATGTATTAAATGTTGGGTTAATTTAAGAAACTAGTTAAAAGATACACTGGAGTTTAACTTAAAACCCATGGAACTTATTGAATGATTTTGAAACAATACCTCAAACATGATGTTGGGAAATGAGGTTGTGTAAGGGAATAATGAGAGGAATTCGGTTCCACGGTGTGTTGAAATGAATGAAAATGATTGACACTTTGAATTGAAAATTTGATAAAGTTGAGATACGCATATGATATTCAGTTATATAATGGGTGAGTTTAAACATATGGATAAAACGGTTTAATTACCTCAAAAATGTGTTGATAGAGTCTCCGAATAAGTTAATTTGAGTTGAATAAATTAAATTGTTTCAATTTTATAAGAAATATAAAAAAAGAAAAAAAATGTTGAATCGAGAGTTTTGAAAATATGTTGGGTTATACATTGGACTATTGTCGTTAAATTGGAAAGATATGATTACTTTATAATTTAAAATATATGAAATGATAAATGAAGTTGGAATCAATGATGGAAACTAATTGTGCATGTGGATCTTATAAGAGCAAGTGAAATTTGGGAATTTATTTTGAGGTTGATTATGGAAAATTTTGTTAAAACTTAGTTTTTGAATTCGAAGAGTATATATATATATAAAATTCATATGAAATTCATGGTTTAGTGCTTAGATGGTTTAATGAGATTTATATGAATTTGTGATGTATAAACAATGAATTGGATGGAATCCTGCTAACATGGAAATGTCATAAACAAACAATTGATTTACGACTTGAGAATAAAATATGAAAGTAATTTAGTTTAGAATAGCAACCATTGAGTTAAGCATCAAGAAGAAGAATTACAAATTGAAACTTTACTCAAAGAACTTTGGACATTTTATGGTGTTCCTCTTACAATTCAGTGTCCACTTGTAAAGTTTTTTTTGTAATTAAGTCGATTTATCAAAATTGGATGAATGTTGAAAACATGACCGAGGTAGGCTTAAAGTAAAGGAATAAATTAGAGATGAATTGTTCATATGCGAATAGAAAAGGTAATTCGAGATTTACTAAACTGAGAAGATGTAATAAATACAATAATTAGCACATGTGAGTGTATGGCATTAACAAGAACTTTGTGTATATATAATGAACACTTTAGTTAATTAAATGGTGAACTGTAGTTCGAATTAAAATTTGAATGGATAAATCCAAGAGACGATGAAATATAAGAACTCATGGAATATGAAAAAGGGTTATGGAAGTTTGTTTTAGATCATGATACCGCATTTCAAAGTGTGTTTCAACTTGATATCTATATACATGATGGGTGTATTTCTTTTAAAATGACGTGATCTTGTTTGCATTAATTTGGTGCTGGTATTTGGTAACACTGAAAGGAAAGATGTGAATTGTAAAAAATTGTATAAAGAAGTTTATGATGTGTTTGATTTGGAAGGAGAAATGGGATACTAATACAAAATGTGATTTTGGAATTAAATGGGAAATTTGAACTTGAAATTGAAATGATGTTTCGTGGCAATGATTTGGGGAGGAACCTTTTGTGAGTTGGACTCCTAGATTGTGAAAATAAATATAATTGACAAATAATGAGTCGTATGGACTGATGTGGATTAAGTTGAGCTTACACAGCTCCGTGGTGAAAGACCGAAAACTTACGCAAGATGGGGACCACATGTCCACGGGTTAGCCCCCGAAATGTGGTGGTTGTGTCGTGATGAGTTATAGAGCGACCCATTCCACAATGGCTTCGCGTAGCCTATTAGGGGCGAATGGGGCGATGTTTCTTTAAGCTGCGTCTGACGCTGGTTCATTAGGTGTGATACGGTTTTGTGAAAATCGGGTAATGAGTTAAAATTGGGAATAATGTGAATGAAAGGAATTAGATAAAATGGGACATTTGTGTGCGTGGGTGTGCGTGTAAGGGGAAAATAACTCGGTGAAACTTATATTTGTTTTTATCTCGGTTACACCCATCACACCTCACAAATCATGCATTGCATTGTTATTAGTCTTATCATACAAGTTTCGGCTCAAGTTGTATGTATCCAATCTTTTACAAGGTTTAATAAATAAGGAGTAAGCAAAGGCTGGGATCCTGAAGAATATTTTGGAAGAAAGGAGCAATTTTATTATGTAATCATATATATATATATATATATATATATATATATATGTATGTTTAGATCTCATGTATTCGTTTCAAAGTATTGTACTGGAAAATTATGAGAATTGTTTGGATGAATGTAATTATCAGTATAATCTAGTAATATTCATATATGATTTAATGCTCATGGAAGTGAATGCAATGGTAATGAAATGATGCTTATGAGTCGTTATGTAATTTAATTATGTATAGTTGATAAATAGCTTTAAATGTGATTGGGTATTGAGATCCAGGCAGTGTCTGAGTATATACTGTGGTTTGAGTTTGACAGGAAAATTTTGGTGTAGTCCGAAAAATAGAGGAGACTCTACCGAAATTTTTTTTTGAATCACACTTAGAATATTTTTTTGAAATGTTGGAAAAGAAATTTCTTTTTTTTAAACCAAATTAAATCCAAGTGTTTTCTTTAAAAAAGTTCTAACCACAAAAATGTGGTTTTTATGAAAAGGAATCTCCTCTATTATTCCATAAAATTGGGTTATCAAGTGGGTTTCGCGTGCCTCAGATCGAGGGCGTGACAACATTTAAGGCTAAGTGGAGGTGAAATATTAGGAGATAAAATTGACATGACCTCTAAGTGGTTTAAACATTGAAACTTACTAATTGAGGTTAAAGGGGCTAAGTTTTTAATCTTGAAAGAAATAGAAAAGAGATCTTAGTATGTGGTAAACCAAAAGCATTTCCCTAAGTTAAGTAAAGGGGTGAAAGGTTTAGCTCAAACAAAATAAATTGGAGGGTATATATATATATATATATATATATATATGTAGTAAACTATTGTGTAAATTAATGTAACTCTTGACAATTCAATAAAATATTTTATTGAATTGTCAAGAGTTACATTAATTTACACAATAGTTTACTACATATATATATATATATATATATATATATACCCTCCAATTTATTTTGTTTGAGCTAAACCTTTCACCCCTTTACTTAACTTAGGGAAATGCTTTTGGTTTACCACATACTAAGATCTCTTTTCTATTTCTTTCAAGATTAAAAACTTAGCCCCTTTAACCTCAATTAGTAAGTTTCAATGTTTAAACCACTTAGAGGTCATGTCAATTTTATCTCCTAATATTTCACCTCCACTTAGCCTTAAATGTTGTCACGCCCTCGATCTGAGGCACGCGAAACCCACTTGATAACCCAATTTTATGGAATAATAGAGGAGATTCCTTTTCATAAAAACCACATTTTTGTGGTTAGAACTTTTTTAAAGAAAACACTTGGATTTAATTTGGTTTAAAAAAAAGAAATTTCTTTTCCAACATTTCAAAAAAATATTCTAAGTGTGATTCAAAAAAAAATTTCGGTAGAGTCTCCTCTATTTTTCGGACTACACCAAAATTTTCCTGTCAAACTCAAACCACAGTATATACTCAGACACTGCCTGGATCTCAATACCCAATCACATTTAAAGCTATTTATCAACTATACATAATTAAATTACATAACGACTCATAAGCATCATTTCATTACCATTGCATTCACTTCCATGAGCATTAAATCATATATGAATATTACTAGATTATACTGATAATTACATTCATCCAAACAATTCTCATAATTTTCCAGTACAATACTTTGAAACGAATACATGAGATCTAAACATACATATATATATATATATATATATATATATATATATGATTACATAATAAAATTGCTCCTTTCTTCCAAAATATTCTTCAGGATCCCAGCCTTTGCTTACTCCTTATTTATTAAACCTTGTAAAAGATTGGATACATACAACTTGAGCCGAAACTTGTATGATAAGACTAATAACAATGCAATGCATGATTTGTGAGGTGTGATGGGTGTAACCGAGATAAAAACAAATATAAGTTTCACCGAGTTATTTTCCCCTTACACGCACACCCACGCACACAAATGTCCCATTTTATCTAATTCCTTTCATTCACATTATTCCCAATTTTAACTCATTACCCGATTTTCACAAAACCGTATCACACCTAATGAACCAGCGTCAGACGCAGCTTAAAGAAACATCGCCCCATTCGCCCCTAATAGGCTACGCGAAGCCATTGTGGAATGGGTCGCTCTATAACTCATCACGACACAACCACCACATTTCGGGGGCTAACCCGTGGACATGTGGTCCCCATCTTGCGTAAGTTTTCGGTCTTTCACCACGGAGCTGTGTAAGCTCAACTTAATCCACATCAGTCCATACGACTCATTATTTGTCAATTATATTTATTTTCACAATCTAGGAGTCCAACTCACAAAAGGTTCCTCCCCAAATCATTGCCACGAAACATCATTTCAATTTCAAGTTCAAATTTCCCATTTAATTCCAAAATCACATTTTGTATTAGTATCCCATTTCTCCTTCCAAATCAAACACATCATAAACTTCTTTATACAATTTTTTACAATTCACATCTTTCCTTTCAGTGTTACCAAATACCAGCACCAAATTAATGCAAACAAGATCACGTCATTTTAAAAGAAATACACCCATCATGTATATAGATATCAAGTTGAAACACACTTTGAAATGCGGTATCATGATCTAAAACAAACTTCCATAACCCTTTTTCATATTCCATGAGTTCTTATATTTCATCGTCTCTTGGATTTATCCATTCAAATTTTAATTCGAACTACAGTTCACCATTTAATTAACTAAAGTGTTCATTATATATACACAAAGTTCTTGTTAATGCCATACACTCACATGTGCTAATTATTGTATTTATTACATCTTCTCAGTTTAGTAAATCTCGAATTACCTTTTCTATTCGCATATGAACAATTCATCTCTAATTTATTCCTTTACTTTAAGCCTACCTCGGTCATGTTTTCAACATTCATCCAATTTTGATAAATCGACTTAATTACAAAAAAAACTTTACAAGTGGACACTGAATTGTAAGAGGAACACCATAAAATGTCCAAAGTTCTTTGAGTAAAGTTTCAATTTGTAATTCTTCTTCTTGATGCTTAACTCAATGGTTGCTATTCTAAACTAAATTACTTTCATATTTTATTCTCAAGTCGTAAATCAATTGTTTGTTTATGACATTTCCATGTTAGCAGGATTCCATCCAATTCATTGTTTATACATCACAAATTCATATAAATCTCATTAAACCATCTAAGCACTAAACCATGAATTTCATATGAATTTTATATATATATATACTCTTCGAATTCAAAAACTAAGTTTTAACAAAATTTTCCATAATCAACCTCAAAATAAATTCCCAAATTTCACTTGCTCTTATAAGATCCACATGCACAATTAGTTTCCATCATTGATTCCAACTTCATTTATCATTTCATATATTTTAAATTATAAAGTAATCATATCTTTCCAATTTAACGACAATAGTCCAATGTATAACCCAACATATTTTCAAAACTCTCGATTCAACATTTTTTTTCTTTTTTTATATTTCTTATAAAATTGAAACAATTTAATTTATTCAACTCAAATTAACTTATTCGGAGACTCTATCAACACATTTTTGAGGTAATTAAACCGTTTTATCCATATGTTTAAACTCACCCATTATATAACTGAATATCATATGCGTATCTCAACTTTATCAAATTTTCAATTCAAAGTGTCAATCATTTTCATTCATTTCAACACACCGTGGAACCGAATTCCTCTCATTATTCCCTTACACAACCTCATTTCCCAACATCATGTTTGAGGTATTGTTTCAAAATCATTCAATAAGTTCCATGGGTTTTAAGTTAAACTCCAGTGTATCTTTTAACTAGTTTCTTAAATTAACCCAACATTTAATACATTTGCTCACATCAAAATAGGAATGTAAACTTTAATTTATAAAGTAACTCTTTCACCATAAATAAAAACTTGTAGCTAATTTGTTTATTTGAAGTTCAAGAACTTAACTCATAATTCATGAACTAACCTTACTATCCAAAAGTATAAATAATCCTCCTTTCCATCAATCTAAATCCCATAATATCTTTTACTCACTCTTTAAACATAACGTTAATGTGGCTCTTCTTCACACTAATTGTATTATTGTAACATTAAAGGCTTGTACCTCCCTAATTTGCTCAGCAAATCCATGGTTTAAGTTAGCACTTTAATTATCGTAACTTAACTCATAACTTGGTTCCAATCCCATGAGCTCATCACCTCTAAATTAAATCTCATTTTAAGTCTTTAACACCAAGTGATCCTCAAACATTTAAGGTTGAGTTACTAATTTCATTATTTACTTTTCTTGATCACATATGTAATGACCCGAACCCCGGGAACCCGTAAACTCAACCCAAAATTGTTCCGAATAAACGCTATTAAAGCACTGCCCTTCATTTTCTTCAAACAACTATAATAAAACATGTCACAAAGGCCCAACAAAGCTCTTAAATTTCAATAGTTCATTTACAACTCTTATATTATTACAAGTATAATGTATATACAAAGAAATACTAGGTCTTTCTTCTGCCTCTTCTTCGACATGCATCCTTTGCTCCGATATCGTCCCGGATCCTTGAAACCTGAAATGGTTATATATTTATACATGAGCCAAAACTCGTAGGATAAAGACTAACTCTAATGCTAAGCATGATTTGTGAGGTGTGATGGTTGCAACCGAAATCAAATGCAAGTTTCACCAATTATTATTTATCCCATGCACACACTCACGCACACCAGTTTGTTCTTTTCGTAAACCATTTTCAAAACATTATTTTCTTTCACATAAAATCGTATTAATTTCTCATCATCCAGTTTTTTGCAAAAATCATATCACATTGTAAACTGGCGTCGGGTGCAGCTTATAGAAATCCCTCCCTATTACTTTCCAATAGGCTACTCAAAGCCATTGGGTAATAGATAGCTCTATAACTCAGCACAACGCAATCACAACTAATGAACTGGTATCGAGCATAGCTTATAGAAATCACTCCTTATTCCCCCAATAAGCTACGCGAAGCTATTGGGTAATAGATAGCTCTATAACTCACCACGACACAATATCACGTTTCGGAGGCTAACCCGTGGGCACGTGGTCCCTATCTTGCACAAGTTTCTGGTCTTTCACCGCGGACCCGCCTGGCCAACTTAAATCACATCCATCCATACGGTTCATTATTTGGTTATAACATTAAATTTTGCAAATCTGGGAGTCCAACCCACAACTGGTTCCTCTCCCAATTATTTTCACAAATTATCATTTGATACCCATATCAAACTTCTATTTCATTTTTCTCATTAAATTTCGCTTGAGCACTTAAGTTCCCCCTTTTTTTTATGTTCATTATAATATCAATATACAACTTCTCATATGTCATATTTCATTAGCCCATCTCATAGAGTACTAACACAAAACCAATTCAAAAGTAATAGTATCGTTTAATGAAAAAGGGATGCACCCATCATATATGTATACAATTAAGTTGAGACCCATTTTTCTTTTTTAAATCTTGGGATTTTAAGTTATCATCGTATCAACCCACAATCCTCATAGATCCACATGTAAGCCACAACTTACCAAAACTTATTTAATTGATCAGATTCAAAGAAACTAAACGAGTTTAGAACCTTTTAAATTGTGCCCAACCGAGGGTTTAACCAACGTAAAGGAGTAACCCAAAAACTTGGCTAAAAGTTTTCAAGAGCCAATCCTTTAGACAAAATACCAAAATAGTTTTGAACATAGTCAGATCGATCGATCAGTGAAGAGACCGATCGATCGGTCTCTTGCCTGCGTAAAGTACCGAGAGCATCAAAAGACCGCTCGATAGACCGATCGATCGGTCTATCAATCGGTTGAGCTCTAAGTTCTTTTTCAAGCTAAAAACCTAATTTTTGATACATACAGAATTTTCATACTTTTTAACACCTTTAAAACCAAGAATTGCATTTTTTTTGAAAGAGAGCAAAGTCAATTCAAATCTCCCTCGGGACTAAAAAATTTATATAAACAAAAAACAACCCGAAAACCCCCTTTTTATACCCACATTCTCTTGAAAATCATAATTAACTATTTCTCAAAAAGACCCAACTTTTCCCCAAAGTCCATATTTTATGAAGTGACTCTACAATCCTTAATTTTCACTAAAATACTGACATGAGTTTGTTTGTATGCAAATCATTCTTTCCAATTAATAACTCAAAATCTCAATTCTTTACAATACCCGTCAAAGTAATGCAACCTAAACTCCCAATTTTTGTTCGTTTCTCATAGACTTAATACATCCTTAAAACTTAGCATAGGATTCACGCAATCAAAGTTTCCCATAGCCCAACTCAAATCTCAACTATTTCATGCTAGGGTTTACTCTAATAATAAAATATCAATACAAATCACCTCAATTCAGAAAAGTTAGTCTAGATCCTACCTCATAGAAGATCCACCATCAAGAATCGAACCCTATGTGAGCTCCACCTCGTTTAAACTCAACACGTGCAACTTCAAGGGCGCTTCCAATGCATATCCGTGCTCTCTAACGGTAACTCGTACGTGGAAATGGCAAGATCTCGAGCCCCACGAACATGAGAAGCTCCAAGGAGCTTCCAAAACCTAAACCCTAGGTCATCCCTCAACTTTAGAGAGAGAGGAGAGAAGAGAAAAGTGAGGAATCTAACCCAAAAACTGAAATTTATAGCCTCTGCCTGTCACAGACCAATTGATCCATCGCTAGACCGATCGATTCGTCTTTTGCGACTACGCTGTTAGTCCAACTTTGAACAAGCATATCTCCTTCATCCGAACTCTAAATAGGGTCATTCTTGTGCTCCAATTGAAGCCCCAGAAGTCTACTTTTCAATGGTTCAAACCCCATACCAGGATTCATTTTGTACAAAACATTATGACCAATTTAGTAAAGGAATGTCACTTTTCTTCACACACTTTTCACATATTTTTGTCCGAACATCTATTAGAGCCCCATATTCTTCCTCTAACATATCTTTCATGCGTATCCAAGCTCTAAATATCACTAAGCTCAAGTTTGAAGTCTTACTCCATCAACACTTAATCATTTCTATGAAAAAAAAGGGTAAGGGTCTCACAACTCTTCCCCCTTAAAGAATTTCGTCTTCGAAATTCAATTCTGGATCTCAGGCTAAGCACCACAGCAAAGTCTCCACTGATACTACTGTCATCCTTGAAATATCAAATCAAGATCCAACTCCTGTTTCTAAAGTTTCAATACATACGTCTCACCAAACTCACAAAGTCGCACTTTTCACACCTAAACCTTACTCTTGTTCTGATGATCAACTGGTGACCACCCACTTGATATCACATCGCTATGCTATAAATGCTGACAACACCGTCACTAAAGCTGACAAGATGCTCATCCACGAGCAACGGCACAAACACTCACTCTCAGAGAAAAACTCACTTACTTCACCAGGAATACACAAGAATGTTTTTCCTAAATCCTCGTCCCCCAGTCCATCCTCTTGTCAACCATAATTCTCACCCTAAAAAAAATGCTTGGTACAACTCCATTATCCAAGACAAGACTCCACATGATCAACTTGCTACATAATCAACCCAACATCACAACGACAAAATTAACACAGGCATCCACTAACCCACTCAAACCTAATCATACTTCTCGTGTAACAGCTCACCACCACACAACTCAATACCTCACCCTCAAACTATTGATTCTAAATTTACAGTTCAATTTCAAACCAAGCATGATCACTGTCATTCGGCGTCAACCCTAAACTTTAATATTAACACATACATCGGTCCCCTGAATCCATAATAGCAAAGTTCCCAAGCCCAAGGCTTATTCGTTAAGTAACCAATCAAGACTTGTCTTTTACATTTAGCAACTTCTTCTTATATAGAACTCGTCACAGCCCTCTCATTCCAAACCAAGTCATCATGTTAGTCAGGATAGGCTATACCAACTCAAGCTCCTAAAACATCAAATTCTTCTTGACTCATGTCTAACCACACTCTCCAGGTCACAATCTGAACATATTGTTATACCCAAAACACAACACTTACTACCATTGACGACCATTCCTCAAGTTTAATAACTCTAAGTAGCTTATCAAAAACATACCACGTGAATAACCTAGCTGTAAGGTTCCAACAAACCTCCCATTCCACCGAGAGCGAGAGTTATAATCGTACTCCACACCACCCAAAATAAGCTACAAACAACGATCAATAATCCTCCGTTAATCATTACAGAAAAGACTCGACGCCTCAACATTAACCCTCTTGTCAGCGAGGACAAACATTCCTAATCTACTAATCCCATCTTCTAGGGAACCACATACACTTACACTTACATGGTAAAGAAAACAAACTCCATCCTGAAAAAGCCATGAGAAAATCAGTTCTCTGAGCACCCGACTCTGGTAGTACTCATCCTTTAGGCGCAACTCATGGATCTACCCGAAACAACTAGACAATCAACCAACGGTTCCAACCATGTCACCTAACCAAGGTGACGAAGTCCACATACCGCCACTATCTGCAAGACAACCATATCTTCTTCCCAAGAAATAAACAGCCAATCAGAAATCATAACCCGATCTCAACGTACTCCTGGGCAAACAACATACCTACCTTTAAACCCAAGGTCAAACACAATTAACCTCCAAACATATCATATTCAGGAAGCACCATCTTAGCATCGAGCTAACCACATTATCAAACCCTTCTATGGTTCTTTCAAACCCCATGCACCCAGTACGATCCCCAAATATGATCTCCTACTTACGAGGATAACAACTAAGCCACGGATCTGCATTCTCGGAGGATTCTCACCACATAGACAACTCAATCACTGAATTTTCCTTAAGATCTCTCTATTTCTCAATAAGAATTAAAACTACCAACATCCCGTGTAATCAAATAACATTTCTAAAAACCTCACCCAGATGCTCGGGTTTAGAAGATAAAGCAACGAACTCCTCAAGAAACCACGGGTAAATGAACCCATACTTATACGATCCCAACATTTTATTCCTATCAAAGAGAATAATCACACTGGTTAATCAACCACAAAATATTCCTCCAATTAGGAAAAATCACAAATCAGCTTTAGGCTCTTGAGGTAGGACTTACAGAGTTCTTAGAGGCTAAGTGTTGAGGAGTACTCCCAGTACGCTGAGGTTGGGTCATGATTTCTTGTTGGCCTTTTCCTTTCCTTTAGATGGAAGGAGAGAGAGATTTTTCTTGTAGATGATTGTCTGGTGTAAGTTGTTTCATCTCGGTTGGATGGAGATGCTAGGTTCTTCATGGGTTCAGATTTGGCTATGTTTTGAGACTGTGAAATCTCAGTGGGTTTGTATCCATGTGTGACCCTTGGAGTTATGACTCAGGAACTTGTGTCACCGTGATTGGGTGATTATAAGATAGATTCTTCGTGGCCTCAACGCGTGGTGCGAGATGCTCTACATCTGAATGTCTATGTGTGTGACCTGGATCTGATTGCTCCTACGATTGGGAACTATAAAGAATTGTATGATGAGGTTGGTATTCTCCCACGGTGGAAGACCGTAAAAGAATACATATGAGTGTGGTAAACATGGTAGGTTGTGGTAACCTAGTCAGTATGGTTTCAATGGATGGTTGAACCAGTAGGGTTGTGTTTCTTGTGAGGTCGAGTTGTTAGACCAAGGATGCTAGTTGATAAGGGCATCGGTCTTGATACACAGAGTTCCTTTGCAGTGATCAGTTGAGGATCGTCGGCTGTTGTGTGTGCGTATGGTTGTGCCTTTAACTCATGACAGAGCATAAATTTTGTCAGAATAGTGCGGTTGTGATATACGTATGGTGAATTTCTGGTAGATTTTTGTTAGTTTGACTTTTTGTTCTGTTTGAGGACTTGGAACTATTTAGAGTTCTTGGAGTTGAGGAATGGTTGTTGACTGTGGTAAGTGTTATGCTTTGGCATAACGGTTGTTTGCATAGATGGTGGTTCCGAGAGTATGACGGTGGATAAGCCTTAGTTGGTGTGGCCTGTCCGGACCGACGCGATTATTTGGTTGGGAAGGGTAAGGCCGTGATGAGTTCTGTATATGAGTTTGAATATTCTACTATTGTGGACTTAAGGACTTGATGTACGTGTTCTATGTTGGGGTTGATGTTGGCTGATGGTTATCATGTCTGTCAGATGACGCCGATCCTGTGTGATTTAAGATGGATCTGTAGCCCTGTTATCAATGATCTGATGGCAAGATGTTGAGTTGTGTAGTGATGTGCTGTTACGCAGGAGACATGGTTTGTATAGGTTATCGAATACCTATGAGATATTCTGTCTACGGACGTGTTTGGTTAAGTGACTCATTGGGGTCAGGTGACTTTGTGGCTGTGATGCCAGATTGATTTTTGGTTGTGTAGAACCTCATCTGGGACAATAGTGAGTCAGCTATGTGATGGCGTTGTTAGCATCAACAGAGTAGCGATGTGGTATCAAAGTCGGTGATCGTCAGAATTGGGAAAAGTTTTTGTATGGAACATGTGACTTCTTGTGACCGATGTCGGAGTTTAATATCGTGTGTTTGGATATGTGTAGATAGTCCTTGGTGTGTATTGTGAGGTGTGATTGAGCCAGTATGTGGCAATGAGGACGAGGGTGATAGTCTCTGTGTTCGAGCATAGAGCATGTTTGAGATCAAGTACCATGGTGGATTGGTCTCGTATGATGCGTTTGTCGCTGGAGTGGTTTGAGTTTAGCGAGAGTTCTGTATTGGGGTTTGGCAACACGAGTTGGATCTTGATCCAATGTTTATGGATGTTTCCTGAATAACAGTAGTATCAGTGGAACTTACCCGTGCAAGCAGTCTGTATGGAGATCGATTCTTCACGTCGTATTTACCTTGTGTGACAATGCTTGTATTCTTGGTATCAATTTTGTGACGACAGGTTTGGGATTTCAGTTGATGGGGCATTTCTGCTGTTGTGCAATATTGCTGGGTTTCATAAGAGATTGTTGATAGTTGCGGGACAGTGTTTGGCTTGAGTTGTAGTGTTGTTGCAGTGTTGAATTTCAGGGACAAAATTCCTTTAAGAGGGGGAGAGTTGTGAGACCCTGACCTATTTTATTTTGGAAATAATTTAAGTGTTGACGGGAGTAAGGATTAAAGTTTGGTCTGCTTCTTTGGTTCAGATTTTCTCCCAGCGTTGGCCGCTTGAGCGATGGGTGTGCGTTCGAACGGGCTGGTGGCAGAGAGTGGGTTTGGGAGGTGACTGCTCGAGTCGTGGTCGTCTGCTTGAGCGATGGTATGGCAGAGTAGTACGTCGGTAGGGGTCCGCTCGAGCGGTGGTTGGGCGCTCGAGCGGTGGAGGCCTGGCGCGAGATTCTATAAAAATGTAGTTTTGACGTATGTTCGGGTTCAGAGATTTTGCAAGGTAGGTCCCGGGGGCTACGAGAAGTTGCGGTGAGAATTTCAAAAAAATTTTAAAAAAAATATTTTGGAGGCCTATATATATCTGGAGTTAGATATTTTCAAAAGATACTTTCAAAACTTAATTCCTAAGTTTAATCCTTTTTCTCTCTACCTTCTCTCTAACTTCTCAGGGGTGCGAGGTTCAGTTTTCGACGATCAGACAGTAGATTCTTAGTATCAGCATCGTGGTCTACGCTTTCATCCGCATAGAATTTCATTTCGACGAAGTTTATTTTTGCACGTGGATCGAGGCATTGAGTTTTTAACTCACCGAGCTAGGATCCTAGACTCTAAAGTTGTTAAAGGGTGCTATGTGTAATCATATGCTGTTTCACCGTTTAAAAACGCATTAAAAAGGTGTTTACGTTCGAGAAATCTGGTTTTTGATTTAAAACCATTTTTTGTCATTTCGGTTCCATGAAATCATGTTTTGAGAGTTCCTTTCGAGGCTTCGAGGTTGTTTTGTGTTTGGTTATACCCGTGGGTATCAAAAATAGGTGTTTTGAGGCTTTGATTTCGGGTTTATATAAGTTTTGGGAGTTCAAAAACTTGTTTTTGGGCTTAAAACTTGGAACATGGACGTTCTGGAGCTTTAGTGCACGCTGAAGGGCGCTCAAGGGCCTAGCGGGCGCCTAGTGAGCGCTGCTCACTGGTGGTGAGGCGCTCAAGTGCTTTGCGAGCGCCTAGCGAGCGCTAGGTCCGTAAGGCCATTATTGGGCCATTTTTTTATCATATCTCCCTCATCTAGACTCGAAATTGGGTCATTTTTGTGTTAAAATTGAAGTCCTGGAAGTCTTCTTTCCAATGACATCTCTCTCACAATAAAATTATTTTTGTAAAAAAAGTTATGACCAAAAGAGTGAAGGTGTGTCAAAATTTCATAACCGTTTTTCACCCGTTTTTGGCCGAATGTTTTGGAAAAGATTATTTTTCATCCTTTTGGGGACTTTTCATCAAATTTCTTGTTCTTTGGGAGTTGGTTTGTGGATGATGTGGTAGTGAGCCATTGGATTTCTCCTTATACAGGTTGCTGTATAACTATTTGAAAATGCTTTATATATTATGTTTTATGTTTAAAACTTGTTTCGGATAAAAAGCATGTTTTATGCTTTTCTTGGTTTATTACATGATATAACTTGTGTGTGTTGGGTTTTTAAAGGGTGTTCTTGAAAACGGTTGAAATGGTGGTTTTATGAAAAATCTCGGCAAATCATGTTTTGGAGGTTTGGAGCTAATCCTTGGGGTTGAGTCTCTGCTTTTTAAATGTTATCCATAGATGTACCGTGACAGTGGATATGATGAGTTGGGCTTACATTGCTCCTTGGTGAAAGTCTAAAAACGTGCACATAGTGGGTTTGCTACGGTCCCTCGGGTTAATCCCCGAAAACGTGGTATTGGTTAACTTCATCCAACGGTTGTAGAAATTCGTAAAGAAGCGAGTCGTGGTTTGGTTATGCTTCGTCCATCGGTCGCAGTAATCCGTAAAGAAGCAGGTTATCCCTTGAGTGGTTATGTTGTTGTGACATCGTATAGAACTTGTCATTACCTAGCAAGCCTTAAGTGGTTCAGGACTAGGGTAATGGGCAAAAGTCTATAGTTGTTGCCTTTGTCTTGAGTCGACAGAGTCGGTACATAGGATTTCATTTTGTCTTATCTACTTGGTTGAGTATCTGAGTGGAGCATACTATTTTACTATTTCCCTTAACTATGACATGATATCTGTTAGGATGATATGCATAGTTTCAAGGATGAAAAGCTTGTGGTTTTGTGATGGAAAACCTTTTGGGTGCTGTGGTCGAGTTAGCTCCCACTATATGATTGCATGACCTGCTTTACAGCTTTGATATAATCTGTTTCTATTGGGCTTCGGCTCACGGTGTGGGATTTTGCTGTAAAAATATTTTCAGGTGAACATGATGAGTTGACCTAGTTGTAGAGGTGATGGAAGACTTGTTGTAGTTTTTTGTTTTTATACATATACTTTTACATGTAACGCCTGTGATGGCTAGTTTTGTACGCCTTTTGGTGATATATTTATTCATGTATGAGAATGCATGTTTATTATTTATGAGAGTTGATCCTCGGGAAATCTTCTATCCAAATGTTATATTTGATTTTCCTACTGTAAAAACCTATTTTTCTTAAGTGGGTGTTTTGGTGGGCTTTCGCGTGACCCTGGTGTTTGGGGTGTAACACTATTGCTCCTTGGTAGAAGTCCAAAAACGTGCGTAGAGTGGGTTCGCTACGGTCCCTCTAGTTAATCCCCGTAAACGTGGTTTGGTTATGCTTCGTCCATCGGTCGTGGAAATTCGTAAAGAAGTCTATTGCCCCTTGAGTGGCTTTATTGTTGTAGCTCCGTATAGAACTTTTCATTACCTAGCAGGCCTTAAGTGGTTTAGGACTAGGGTAATGGGCTGGAGTCTATAGTTGTTACCTTTATCTATGTGGCAGAGTCGGTACATAAGATTTCATTTATATCTTTCTCCTCAGTTGTGTGGCCTGAGTGATGCATACTGTTTTATTACAACTTTTCCTTAACTATGGCATGATATCTATTAGGATAATATGCATAGTTTGAAGGATGGAAAACTTATGGTTTTGGAATGAAATTCTTTTTTACTCTTGTGATTGAGTCTGTATGCCTATGATTGTATTGCCTGCTTTACAGCTTTACTGTATATTTTTTATTGGGTTTCAGCTCACGGTGTGGGATTTTGCTGGAAAAACCTTTTTCAGGTGAGCATGTGGAGTTGACCTAGAATCCTGTGGTGGCGGAAGACTAGCTGTAGTTTTTTGTTTTGACATGTACTTTTACATGTAATGCCTGTTTCAGAAGGCGAGTATTATACGCCTTGCAGCGATATACTTATTCATGTATGGGATTGCATGTTTACTATTTATGAGAGTTGAACTGTGGGGATGTTTTATCCAAATGTTACAGATATTTGAGTTGAAGGTTTTTCAACTGTAAATCTTATTTTCTTAAACGGTGTTTGGGTGGGCTTTCGGGTGACCCTTGTGTTTGGGGCATGACAGACTCCTACGAGCCCCATATTCAACACAAATATATATACACCAACTTTGTCAAGCCCCAACAATAGTTCTATCACATATATGAAGATTCATATGCAACACTTGCCATTCGCATAACACAACACATGCAAAGTTAACATATATCTTCACGGGATAATACCGTAGGGCCACATAGACCCTCATCTTACATCTTCACGGGGTAAAACCATAGGACCACATACGCCCTTGTCATACATCTTCACGGGGTATGACCATAGGACCATGTACGCCCTCAATGTACAACTTTAAAACCAGAGTTTTAACCTGGGCAACCCATACATATATAAAATCAGAGCTTTAAATGCACCAAAACCACATAAGACCACATAAGGCCACATAAAACCACATATCCATCTTACAACATGCATGAATAAAACTAGAGTTTTATAAGTACAAAATCACGTATAACCACAATGTTCCACATAATGACGCCACATAACCTGTCACGACACCACATACCACACACCCGACACAACCAACAACTTACAGAACAAGACCTACCCAAAGGCCAACTCCAAGCCTCCCACAAAACGATTCTCACCAAACACCCCATCTTTTCCCAAAACCCCCTTTTTAGAAAAAGAACTTTGAACCCAAACATGTCCCATACCCGACGATGCACCAATACCACACACACAACCATGCACTACGCCTCGCGTCTAACCATGCACCCAAAATGTTGCATCTAACCATGCACCCAAAACTTTCTTTTAGAAAAGAATCACAAACCCGAACACGTCACGTTTCCCCAACCGCGTCATCCCTGAGGACAACAACAAGGAAACCAACCACCACGACCAACCTAAAATAAGAAACGACCAACACTCCTCTTCATGAGTCCAGTGGAGAGTGTTAATACTCAAGAGTAAACCGAGCCCGAACTATGTTAAGGCCTGATTCCACTTTCTTGGGATACGTAGACAGTTTCTTTTAAGAAGTTCGACCACTTTCTTCATTTTTAACCACTTTGAATCTGAGTAAGACCAATGCAAATTTATTTCTGGATTTCGATAATAAAGTCATTTAATTTCAAAAATTGAAAAACTTTGGATAATTTTGGACCTTCTTAAACTTAATGTGGTATTTTCATTACTTTAGCTTGGGTTACAAGGTCTTGAAAATGAAAGGGAGGGCGAGCAAGTTCCAAACTCCAAAAAAATTAAAAGGAAAATTGCAAAAATAGAATCAGTCCCTCAAATCTTCCTTCTTTTTGCTTTATGTTTTTCCTCCTCTTTGTCTCTCTTCTCCTTATCTTGCATCAGCCATGACCTGTCCTCGTCGGAAAGCTCGGGCACTGCAGCTCCTACATCTCCATCAATGAACGAGACAGCCAAGCCTCCTGATATAATGCTAGAAACGGGGCCTACAGTAAAGATGAAAATAAATGGCCTCGAACACCGTGGAAGATAATCTGGCTCCGACCAAATTGCTGCATGATCTGATGGGGGTAGTAGAAGGTGGACAGTCGTAAGCTGATTAGCAGAACGCCGGGGTAATCCATAATGGTCAAAGTCATGGTAGGAATCTGCAACCAAGAACACTGCCAAGTGATGCCTGAGCCTATCAAGGAAGAGAGGTATTTCCACCAAGATGCCTCGGAGCAACATATCTGGCAGTAAGGGCGGTAAAGGAGAGCTGCAGCGCTGTACCTATCTGTAGGAGGTTTTTACATGAGGTTCATTTTCTCCATCAGCCAAATTTGCAAAAAGGGCAATAGAAAGCAATAAGAGAAAAGCTGTGCAAAGAATAAAATAGATTGAAAGGAGGTCTCAGATGGCCAACGAGGATTATGAGATGAATGGAGGGAATGATGATGAGCCCTTAGAGCCCGAACCTGAACTAGATGAAGGGGTAGAAGGGGTCCAGCCGGGGAGCTGAGAGGGCGACCTCGGAGGACATCAAAGTATATGACAAAATATGAGCGTACAAGAATTTTGGGTACAGTTTGGCATGAATGCACCTGTCATGGTTGAGTCGGGATGAAATGAACCCCTTTGAGGGTGCAACAAAAGGTCCCCGACAAAGGCCCGGGGTGGATGAATTGATCATTAAAGACTCGTGGAAGACGCAAGTGTGGGACGGACCAATCATGAATTAGAAAATTAGAATGCGTGAACCATGAATAAAGCCAAGTGGTCCAGAGGAATAAGCAACGCAAACAGCAGGTGCGGTGGAAAAACAATGCAGCGCGCTACACGTGCGTGTGTGATGGCGTGGTGCACGCAGCGACGCGGCGTGGTGGGGTAGCGGTGGTGCGTGGCCTGGCGACGGTAGCAACAATGTTTCAGTTATGATATGACTTGCAGTTGCTGAGTACTATTGGGTTTCTGATTGGCTACAATATTTTGACAAAAACTAGAAAGTTATAATCCTAATTCGGACTAGATTACAGGTTTTCTGGATAAATAGAAACTCTTTAACTATAGAGTTTTAGATCGATCATAAAAATTGGGATATAATGTTTTTATTTAAATATGCAGATGCTTTTATTTCGATTTATTTACTCTTTTTAGTTTTTATTAATTTTGTTAATTCGAAATTAATTTTTTAATAGAAAAATAAAATAATTTTTTAATTAAAATTAAATTTTTAAAAGAAAATTTTATAATTTTATTTGTTACATTAAAACACGTTAAAGACGATTTTCTTAAAATTGAAAATCTTAAAAAACGTGACGGTTAATTTTAAAGTTTTGATTTAATTAAAAAGAGTTTAATTTTAATAAATTATTTTTTTAGAATATGTGTAACAGGAAATAAAATTATATTCTTAGTTTTTATTTAAAATTAATTTTTAAAAATAAATATAATTTGAGAATTTTATTTGTTACACATAAAACATGTAAAAATGATTTAAAAACTGAAATTTTTATAACGTATGGTTTTTGCATATTATAAATTTATTTTAATTAAACAATTTTTATAACTCTCAAAAATATTTTAAAAACTAAGTGGGTAAGAAAATTTATTCACAGATAAATCATAAGGTCTCCATCACTAGTTCGTAGATGATGTAATTAATTTTGCATGTTGACATTAAAATCTTTTTTTTCATCGGACATAATTAATTACGGGATCACCGGTACGAATCTCCTTTAGAAATAATTCTGAATAATTGTTAGTGTGAATCACTTCTCTATCTGAAGGGTTAATTGCAAAGCGATTGATTCGGAATTAAACGATGATTTATACTTAACTGTAAATAATAGTATATTCTTCATTTAAGTGACTGCTATTATTTGTAGGACCGAAACTAGGCCAGTTATTTAATTTTACTTGGCAAGCTCTATTGCTTAGATGGTAAAATTAATAGAAATTGGTTTATCTGGATAAATGATGAATAGTAGACGTCCTTTCCATCGATGCATACTATTCACAGTGTACCAGACTATTGGCGATTTCTTTTTAATGGTAGAGGAAATTGATTTTAAAATAAAATTTAAAATTTTTACTCATCATAATTAATAATTTTTAATTATGTGATTCTCAGGGTGAAATGGCTTTCAATCCTCTTACGACTATACTCAAAGAAAACAAACTTACCGGTCCTAATTTGTTGACTGGAAAAGAAATCTGGATAATATTTTAACTGCCGAGGGCTATAAGTTTGTGTTGTTTGAGATTTATCCATCAGTACTTGATAATGGCCGACCAAACAGGAAATTCGGGCTTATCAAAAGTGGCAGAAGGCTGACCAGATGGCTCGTTGTTATATTTTGGCTCCATGTCAAATGTATTACAGTATCAGCATCAGTGAATGCCCAGTGCCTATGATATAATTATGAACCTCAAAGAGATGTTTAGGGATCAAAATTGTGCCGCTTGGCAGGTGGCCATGAAATCTCTGATTAACACAAACATGGCTGAAGGCACACCAATTAGGGATCATATTTTGAAGATGATTAGTATTCTAAATGAACTGGAGATCCTTGGAGCTGAGATTAACGGGAAAATCCAAGTCGATATCATACTCCAGTCGATGCCTAATAGTTTTAAGCAGTTTTCTTTGGCAGAACTACTTAAAGAACTTTAAGAAGTAGAGGGTGTTCTTAAGAAGTCAAGAAATGTGTTTGTTGCTGAAAAGAATTCTTTCTCTAAATCGAAAGGTAAGAAGAAGAGAAAGGTTTAGAAACAGGGAGACACTGGTGGAAAGGCAGCTAAAGGGCCTAAAACTGGTGTGAAAAAGCTGACAGGCAAGTGTTTTCACTACAATCAGACAGGGCACTGGAAGAAGTAATGTCCAGTTTATCTTGGTAAATAAAAAAACAAAGGTAATTTCTGCTCACTAATTGTGAAAACATGTTTAGCCGTGTTATCTACCGGTACCTAGTGTGTAGATACGGGAGCCACTAATCATGTTTGCAATTCATTACAGGGATTCCATGAAATCACACAATTTAGTGATGAGGAGATTTACCTGTATATAGGTAATAATACAAGGGTGGCAGCTGTTGTAGTGGGAGATGTCACTCTCAATTTTAGTAAAGATAGGATTTTAATATTGAGATATTGTCTTTATGTACCTTCCATTAGAAGTAATTTAGTTTATGTTTCTAAATTGGTTAAATATTGATATTTAGTTTATTTTAATAATTCTGTGGTTATCAAGAATAATAAATGGTTTATTTGTTCTGGTTACATTAGTTGATGATCTTTATGTTATTACTTCTTTATCTTCTACACTGCAACTAAATAAATTGAATAATAAATCTAATTCACAATTTAATAGAAAAGGAACCTTCTTTAATGACCTAAATGGATCCTTTACACTTACGCCTAGGCCATATTAATCTGAAAAGAATAAATAAACTGGTTGAAGATGAACCTTTGAGTTCCTTGAAAGTGGAGGCACTTCCAGTTTGTGAATTCTGCTTGGAAGGTAAAATGATCAAGAGGCCGTTTTCGGCTAAAGGCTATAGAGCTAAAGAACCGTTAAAACCGGTTTACTCTAACTTATGTGAACCTATGACTATCCAGGCTAGAGGAGGTTTGAGTATTTTGTCACGCCCCAAACTTTGGGTCACGTGAAACACCATAAACAACCATGTAAACACCCAACCCGATGTTCACTCTCAAAATAAAATATAAATGCATTAAATATAACCGCTAAAAAGGCTTACATTACATGGTTCCAATACCAAAAAACCCTGCTATAAGCATACATGGTCCAAAAAGAACAAAAAGAAAGACTATTTTAAATCCCACACCGTGAGCCAAAACTCAACAGAAACTAGACAAGCGTGAAACATAAGCTAAATATACTCAGAAAACGAGGTGCAATTTTCGACTCACAAAATGGTTTTAAAAAAATAGTTTTAGATCTGAACTCAAACGAGTCTTCGAAGAAAATATTTGGTAAGCGATTTTATATAAAAACTCTCAAGAGCCTCAAGAAAAATAGTTTTGAAAACGGTTTGTATCACGACTCACCCGAGCCTAGAAAATAATTTGATGTATATATATATACACTACAATGCTTTACCAGCAAAAATAGACTCCTACGAGCTAAGACTCCCACGAGTCCCACATGCAACAGTTCTATCACATATATAAGATTCATACACAACACATGCCATTCACATAATGCAACACATGCAGAGTTAACATATATCTTCACGGGATAAAACCGTATTATACACGAGATGCAAGGATAAGAACCATATTGGACTCACATGAGCCTAAAAAATGGTTTGAAACGATTTTATATCACGACTCACATGAGTCTTAAAAACATATTGAAATTGATTTTATCCAACCCTCAATGCTTCACATGCAATTCATGTACCTTCTCGGACTTTCATCGAGGGACCTCAGCCCCATCTACTACACAGTTAACCGGAGTTAACCTATGCAACACATGTAACTCACACGACGCACGCCACCTACACGACGCAACACATGCATCCCACACAGCGCATCACATGCAACACACGCAACACATGCCTCTTCAAGACCTCTTTTCCGTCCTTCAGATACCCACACACAGATGCATCGTTAGGATCCCTTTTCCATCCTTCCGATTCCTACGTGCACACACACACACATGCATTGTTAACCAGAGTTAACATATATCGAACCCCTTTTCTGTCCATGTTAACCAGAGCTAATGTTTATCGAACCACTTTTTCGTCCACGTTAACTAGAGCTGACATTTATGGAACTACTTTTTCGTCAACATACCACTTTTTCGTCCACAATACTTCGGACCACTTTTCCGTCCACATCGCTTTATACACTCACATGTAAATAAAACCATAGTTTTATATATACCAGGACCACATATCCATCCCACAACATGCATAAATAAAACTAGAGTTTTAAAATCACAAAAACACTGATAACCACGACATCCCACATAACGATGCCACATAACCCATCACGACATCACATGCCACACACCCGACATGACCAACAACATAGAAATAGGAAAAAGATATTTTGGCTCAAAAACCAAGGCGCTCAACAATCAAGGCGGTAAACAACACGTCAAATACATATAACGAAAACGATTTTCACCACAATCCCATCTTTAGAAAGAATAACGGACCCAACACGTCCTACACCCAACGATGCACTAACCACCACGCACACAACTGTGCACCAACACCCCGCATGAAATGACCAACACCTCTCTCCGTGACTTCAGTCGGTAGGAGCCCATAATCTAATCAATTGAAAAACCACTAGAGGAGAGCAGTCGATTGAGCCCCATAACCCAATCAATAGAAAGGCCACCACATGACCACAGCCACGACAAAACGCCCCAAGGAACAAGAAATTTGATAAAAAGTTCCAATAAGGATGAAAATTAACCTTTTCCAAAATATTCGGCCAAAAACGGGTGAAAAATAGTTAAAATTTTTGATATACCCTCACTTTTTTGGTCATAACTTTTTCTACAAAAAGCATTTTATTGCGAAAGAGATATCATTGTTAAGAAGACGTCTGGGGCTTTAATTTGAGTACAAAGACGACCCCATTCGGAGTCCGAATGAGGGAGATATGATCAAAAGAAAATGGCCTTGAGCGGACAGAGGGGCGCTTGAGTGCCCAGACACCCGAGAACAACCCAGATTTTCCCTGTCCCAAAACTCTCAAACGCTCACTATGATGCTTCGAAACACACATTAACCTACCAACTCGCATATTTTTGACACGCACGGACAAACACGAGCTCAAACCATCAAGAACCACCGAACATAAAACCTCAAAACCCAGTTCACCCAATCAAAACAACACAAAACACCTTTTAAACCAAAACTCAATTTTTTTAAAACATAAATGGATTTTTCATGCATTTTTAATCGGTAAAAACACACATGATTACACGTAGCACCCTTTTAAGACATGAGAGTCTAGGATCCTACCTCGTTGAGTCAAAAACCCAACGCCTCGATCTACGTACAAAATTAAATTTCGTCAAAATAAAATTCTATCCGGATGAAAATGTAGCCCACCTCGAGGAGACCAAGGATCCACTGTCTGATCGTCAAAAATCGACCCCCGGGCCCCTGAGAAGTTAGAGAGAAGGCAGAGAGAAAAAGAGAAAACTTAGCTGAGAAGTTTTGAAAATATCTTTTTAAAATATCTAACGCGAGATATGTATAGACCACGAAAAATATTTTTTTTTGAAATTTGCACAATGCCCAATGGCCACGGGAACCAACCCCGCATGCATCTCTAAACCCGAACATGCATAAAAACGTGTATGAACATACTGTAACGAAAACGGTAAACACGTGTCAAAAAATGCTGGAAAAAGAAAACGGGTCAGGGTCTCACAACTCTACCCCCCTTAAAGGAATTTGATCCCTGAAATTCAGCACAAGGTCAAAAGAAAACAACCCCATCGATCACCATCAACACAGGCACAGAAGATGGCCAGCCGAACCATTCCTAGGATATAGTCAAACAAGGTGAGGCTTTCTAAACAAAGACTAACTATCTTAAAGACACGAAATCTACAACTCACCCCAACCACACAACCTTACCAACCACTGTCTAAACACATTGTACCACCCATGGAGTCCATCACCAACTCCCCAACAAAAGAAATGTTGAAACACAAAGCTCCCGGCACATCCCTTTAGCCAAAACCACGGCCACGGCCTCGACCACAGCCTCACCCTCTCCATACAAACATCACGTCTATATAAAAGAAAAGATAGAACATAAGACATGGCACATTGTATGAACATAAACACTAATCACATAAGCATGCTAACACGTAGCCACATAGGTTCATGCTAAGCAAATCCCACATACCGAGGAGAACCGACAAGAGTGATGCGTCAATTTAGATAACCTACTTAGATTCCCTGCTAGAAATCACGTTAGCTAAAAGCATTTCTAACTTGGCTCCCAAGTTTGTTAACCCAAATGCCCAAAGGCAAGACTAATCAATCCTAAGGTTCAACCCTCATGCTCACATATACACAACATTCACGCATTCAACACGCTATCATGCTCGTTCTATCAAAACATCTAAACACATGCAGTCAAGCACACGTAATCAACCTCACACGGTGATGCACCCTTTTTCCACGGCTCTTAGGTATTCGAACCCAAAGCTCTGATACTATTCTGTCACGCCCCAAACTCTGGGTCACGTAAAACACCATGAACAACCATGTAAACACCCAACCCGATGTTCACTCTCATAATAAAACATACATGCATTAAATATAACCGCTAAAAGACTTATATTACACGGTTCCAACACCAAAAAAATATGCTCTAAGCATACATGGTCCAAAAACTCTTGATTCATCTTATTGTTTCATTTTCAAGCCAAAGTTAATAATTTCAGTTGTCAATTCCCCATAACTTTCTAAGTATTCCCAATTAGATTTCAATTTGGATTATACATTACAAACTAACTCATCATGAGGCTCAGGTTATATTTTAGTAATCCAATTGTTACTTGGATATCCACAAAGTCATAATTTAGAACCAAAACTCCATTTTTGAATTTTCAAAGATTTTTTTTAATTTTTAGGATCCAATCATTAACTCCTCACTTTCATGAGATTCAATGTCTTTATTTTCTTATAAATGTTCAATTTCAACAATTAAGAAAGAGTTATTTATAATTTATGACATTATTGTAATTATTTTGAATTCCTTAATTCAATCACCCATTCAGTCCACAAATCAAACCCATCAACACATTATATCATGCAAAGAACTCTTCATTATTCCATTTCAATCACATTTTTCAATCATAGTATCCTTTTTACTCCTCCCAATTGTCAACATATGTTCCACACACAACTTATTGTGGATTCGTTCATTATTTGATCTCCTTTGCCCAAACAAATTCTCATGTTAATATTATAACATTCATCACTGATTCACCCTCAAACCCTTCCATATTCACCTTCATTTCACCTATAAGTTTATTGTTCTTCCAATTATTCGACCTTATTTAGAATTCATGGATTACATAACCCAACCTTTACTTTCTTTAATGTAATTCAACACACAATGCCTCCATCAACAAGTTATATATATATATCATCATTACATTTACTAAGAACTCAATGAAGTCACATTATCTCAACATTAAGAAATAACCCATTTTCCTCAAGAATTAATGCTACCCTTATGAATCAGATTTTCAAAATAAGCAGGATTTACTAGATCAAACCATACATTCCTCATCATTAAACTTCTTAATTTCAATATCCATCTTGGTATCTTAAGACTTCAGGCATAGTGTTATATTAAAGCTTGACTTCTCAATCTAAAACTTATAGTTCCAATTATTCCATAGAAAATCAACACAACTCATGTAATTCACCGAAATTAGTTTGAATCCTACCTCAATTAGCTTTGACGCCTCTTGATTTTCTCAAAATCCCAAGCCCTGGGGTTCGGCCACCATGTATTCGGCTTCTAGATTGGATGGTGGTGAAGCTCTGGTTGTTTGAATTTTGTATTCAGACTAACGCCACCTAGGTTGACTTGAGAGGCCATTAATTTTCTTGTAAAAACTCTGATTTGGGAGCTTGAAAGCTCTCTCATGGTTGCCACGAGCAGGAACGAAGACAAAAGATAAAGCAGAGAGGAGGGAAGGGGCACGCGCAGTAGTGGGGATTGAGTTCCCCCTTTTTCTTTGCCAGATGTCCTAACCGATTCTGCTAGGGGAAAGGATTTTGAGTTTCACAGTGGACTAAAATGAAAAAGGAAGTTGGAAGACTGGGGGAGAAGGAGGGTTTCTTGCGGCTAACAAATAGGGAAAGGGGGCTCGGGTCCTTCCTTTTAACTTATTTAGTCCCTTCTTTGTAGAATACTCTAGAATACTCACCCCACTTCCTTAGGCATGTAGCAAAGAAAGAAACAAATCAAAGAAAATGAGGTTCTCTGCTTCAGTGTGTAACAGGGAAACACCGTGTTCCTATTTTTTTTACTTTTTCTCTTCTCCACATGTCTAGAATGTTCTCTCCAAAAATATTTCATGTACATAAATATATCATCATTATATTAAACCCACAATACTTTTATCGCCCAATTAACTTTAATAAAATTCCAATTTTCATTATAAAAATTTTAGTCCCCACAGAATTAATCGCAATTTCTTATTACGGTGTCCCGATACCTACCAACCACACCCAACATGCTAAATAACCATCCAAATTTGATTTCGAGAATCTAATTATGTTGAAATAAATAAATCAAAAAAAAAACGAACTGGGTCGTCACAAAATCTACTTGCAGAGTTTAACATAATCAAAACTTGTAAGTTTACTTAAGGGAATATCATCATTCTATATACTAGAATGTGGATTCCATTAATAATTAATATTCACTATAAACGTAACGCCGTTATCCAATTTACCGAGTTTATTGACTGTAAGGGCCCATATTTTCAAACACAGGATTAGAACCCTAATATTGAATTCTCATCGTAAACCAAAACTCGTGAAACCCTAACAGTAGTTCTCAAAGTCACGCGTACGCTAAAAACTCTAACTCAAGATAAAACGACTCGATTTCTTAGAGATTAAACCTAAAACTTAGGGGTAAGCCCAAGACTAATTCGGGATTATCTCAAGAAGTCACCAAAGGCTCAAAAGATAACCAAGGGAAGTCTAACCCTAGGCCCATCAAGAGTTGAGGACTAAAACTCCAACGAAATGCAAAACTACAACAAGGCCCAAAAGCTAAAATAAAGATCCAAGAAAAGATTATATCCCAACTTAAATTAAAGGCCCAATTAGCAAATTTAGCCCAAGAATAATAAAGAGAAAGCCCATAGGTTAAGCCCAACTCAAAAATTTTAAAAAGCCTAAATTTAATTCTTTTGGCTCAAAATTTTAAAATTCAAGAATTATTAAATACAAAAATCATTTAATTAAAAAAAGGGGGGAAGCTTCAAGTGGCGGCCACTTTGGGTGGTGTGCCCAAAAAAAGTACAAAAAGTATACTTTTTGTATTTTTGGGGGATTTATATTGGGAACATGCAAACTTATACTACATTTGGACTTTTTCAGTATAAACGGAGTAGTATCAGATAGTTTTAATAATTTTACATTCTACGAAATTAATTCTAAAATAAAATCTAAACTCTAGAAAACTAAGCAAGTCTTATACAATAGTTACCTTTTTGTGTGAAAATATCTTCCCGAGTATCTTGGACATTTTTATGCTTAATTTTAGTTGAAAGAGTTTTAATAAGCTAAAATCTTCCCAACTCTTCATCATTAACCAAGTGAAAACACACTAGTCTACTAGGCTATACTCATGAAAAAGTCCATAAAACTATTATAATTAATTACCAAACAAACTCTAGGTAATTACACCTCAAGTCCTTCCTCAAATCTATAAATAGAAGACCAAATCCACCCTTTCCCTCCTACAAATTTTGGCAGAGAGGGAGAGAATAGAGAGAGAGAGAGTCTTCAAGAAGAAGAAGAAGAAGAAGAAGAAGGAAGAAGAAGAAGGAAGAAAAGGAAGAAAGAAAGTCTAAGCTAAAGTTAAGTCCTTGATCCTTGATCAAGTTCATCCGGGTAGGAACTCCTACAACTCACTTTGACCTTCTATTCTAAACCCTCTCTACAAAAAATAATATGATCTAAGTAGCTATAAACAAGATCAGAAACAAAAAGGTTTAAAAAGAATCGAATAAGAGATAGCATTGTTGTTATGCATGAAATGACGTCTTGTGTTTTGTTTTCTTTATGTGGGTTAAATAAGAGTGATATGTAAATATTATAGTCTCTGGAATAAACTGTTTTTAGATCCTAAATAACATATATGGAATCGAAAAATAAGTTAAACAAGAGTAGGAACAAGTTTATCGAAGAAAAACTAAGAAAAAGCCCTTTTCATTCTCATACCTGAATTTTTTGGTGAACCTAAAAGTATCTTTTTTCAAACCTATGTTTACTAGAACTTCCCGAGACTATTTTTAGCATGTGTGATTTTTGGTAAAACGCAAAATAAAGTTTAAGTACCCAAAACATAATTTTCACGCTTTAACGCCAAACGAGCAAAAAAATAGTCCACTTTGTTAATTTTTATAAAATTCTAAAAACTTTTCCTTTGGTCAAGCTTTATGTCCAGAGCTAGATTTTTACGTTATCTTTCATCTAAAATTATTTGGAGTGATTTGACTAGACAATTTTTCCTAAAACTCGATTTCACCAAACAGTGTTATTTTTTGACCTCCTCTCTTTAACAAAATTTGCCCCCTATTTAGAAACACCTTCTGGCTTAGTTGATCGATCTAAAGACTGCTCGATCGGTCTTCATATGAAATGTTTCTAATATGTATATCTATAACCTCATAAAATTTAATGGTACACAAATGTCTCTAAGTATGGTAATGAATTTTACAAATAGAACCTAAGATGCTGAATTTTTAAAAATGTCAATTAGTGATACCTAAGTGTATGAAGGATTGTTTTATGTTTATATCTTTCCATGAATGAGACTTGTTGTTGTTATTATGGTACTCAAAGCATGTTTAGAAGTAATTAGACATATTGTGAATGACGCATTAGTAGTGGACCTAGTACACATATAGGGAACCGAATGATGAACAACGAACGAACTTTATTCTTCAAAACAAACTTGGAATTTTGACATGGGGAGGGCTGTGTGTTGTGATATGGAGATGAGGAAGGGCCCATTAACATCTTGAGCCGTGCCTTGTCTTGATCCAAATATGAGTTTATTGGATCTTAGCCGTGTACGAGTGTAGAAGTATGAGTTTACTAATCGGTGAGCCGCACATCATGGCTAATAGCCCAGTATGAGTTTACTAAACCTTAGCCGTGTACGAGTGTACAAGTTTGAGTTTACTAATCGAAAGGATGATTTGCGAGGGGCAAGGTGTATGAGAACATAGTGTATGGGAACGTATAGTACTATGGTGGGTTGGCTCATTAGAGTTAACGCGGCATTGAGTAACCTTCGGGTTTGGGTTCTCGAGTGAGAACCGAGGGAAAAACTATTCTTTGAGAACGTGAACTTTTGGTATTGGGAACAACGAGAACATAGGGGTTTTAGGTTGAACCATTGAAACTATTAGTTTATAGTTGAGAATGAGAATGTGATAGTGTGAACAACAAGAACATAGTGATTTTAGGTTGAACCCTTGCAACTATTAGTGTATAGTTGAGAACGAGAACTTTGGTAGTATGGACAATGAGAACATAGTGAGTTAGGTTGATCTCTTGCATTGAAAAGTGTACATCTTTGTGTATCTCATGTATGTATATTGTTGAGTATTGGTGTTTTTATGGGTAGGTTATTTGGCTTATAGTTGTTCTTCTGAGCGTGTAGCTCACAACATTTAAATGTCTGGTGAAAAAGAAATGTACAAGGAGGCAATCCCAACCGAGGAGGAGGAGCACTGGACTCTGCCCGGCACAGGAGAAGAAAACACCAAAGAATTCCTGAATTAGTTTAAAATGTAATATTTTAATTCCGTGACTCTGATGCACTTTTTGTAATATTGAGAATTCTCTTTTGATATATTAAAGTCAACCTCCTTTTGACTTATTCTTTTAAGTCGAGTTAATTACTTATAAGTGAAATGGATAGTTTATGTTTAAAAAATATATATGCTATTTTCATAAGTAATTAAATAAAGAGTCTTTTAAATGATGTATCCAAAAAGTGAGCCATCACAGCTTGGTATCAAAGCTTAGGTATACAAAACCCTAGTAGCCTTGGGTAATGGGCAGACTTAAGTTCTATTGTGTGAATTATATGAATATATACTTGTTATTTGTAACTTTTATGGATCACATTTTTTTTGGTAACAAAGAAAGTATAAGAACAAGAGTTATTTTTAGACATTTTCACCTTAAATCCTATTTGAGCCACCCCGATTATGCCTTATAGCAACGTCTATTCTTTGGATAACGAGTGGAACTTCAACCCCCATGGAACACACAAACTCGAATGAAGAAAGATTTTTTGAATTCGATTCATATGAGGCACCGCCGCTAGAATCTGACGAGGATAAGACTACAAATACCGAAGTGTATCTTAGCCTTCATAGATGGTGTTGAGATTTCAGAATTGAATTGCTAGTCTACGCTAGAATGTTTCCAGAAGTCCAGTGTGCGTGGATGAGGGACAAAACTTTTCCTCGTTTCTTAGGCCTAATAACCGTACTAAAAAGGCTTGACGAACATCATTACCGTTTCGACGTACCGCACGATTTTAGCAACAAGATAGGGAACTCTATTGGCATAAGATAGCTACGGATCCAACCACCCTGAGACGTGAGAGGGATCATAACCTCATATGACCCCAATCTAGACTTCGACAACCCGGATACTTACAAAGAAATTCCCATTGCCATCACCAATTAAGCCCACAGGGGACCCTCCGCACAACGTTACGTAGAAGTCCTATGAAAATGTTACGGGATTCAAGAAGCACGATGGGAGGACAAGAGCAAAGTCTGATGGTTTTATCCTCATTTGTTTAATTGAACCTTATCATGATGTATCTTTCGTGCTGTTATTTTCTTTTGTTGTAGTACTCAGTGATTAGTATCACTAGAGTTTTAAGATTCTATTTATGTAATAACACTCCGTGATTCATATCACTAGAGTAACTCCAAGATTGTAACCCTTATGCAATAAAATCTTAATGAAATGCTTTTGTGTTACATTGTGATTTCTTTGTTTTTAAGTTGTTTGTGAGAACCCCTAATGACTTGCGGACCTAAGAAACTCAAACTTAAACGAACAAATCAAGAAAATAAAGTCCTCATTTTCTCTTCTTGTTGAAATGACTAGATGAAGAGGTAGAGGTAGAGGTAGAGAGCGAGGGATCCGACCTGAAATACCCAAAGTCCTTAATCAGGACCCACTTCACTATGAAAACAACCATTACCATGGATTAGGAGAACTAGCCTAAGCTCTAAGAATATTGGCAACCAACATGAGCCCCCACCCACCAAGAGTCCTTCACGACCAAGCCTGGTTATTGTCTGAATTTTGGAGATAGAGGCCTCTCATATTTAATGGAGAAACCACCCCACGTCTAGCCGAAGGATAGCTGAGACAAATCAACAAGATGATGGATATCATGTATTTTGAACACGACGGTGTAGACACCCCAATTTGACGCCGCCTAATCTTAAGCAAATCTGATGATGAAAACAGGAGGAATAATGCCTCAGTACGATCCTCGGGAGTTGATCCAAGCTTGGTATTTGAAACCAATCATAAAAAACCTTTAAAATCTCTAAAACCAATGAAATTGTACCAAACCATCGATAACTTGTTGCCCAAGTCATTGTCGAAAGTGGCGACCGCCATGTTCATTATGGCGACGTCAATAGAACCTCTTGGAAACCCTAGCCAAAAGTGACGGCCGCCAACTCATATTGTGGCAGCCGCCAATAGAACCATGTGGAACATCTTCCAATCCAGCGGCTGCCAACTTGCATTGTGGCGGCCGCCAACTTCAAATGGCCTGACGTGTCCCAAAACGTGTCAAATTGTC
>JAOTRH010482493.1:0-25246 GCA_034768845.1 Heliamphora exappendiculata | reverse complement strand
TTTATCATGAATTTGTTAAAAATTGTACATAATTGAAAAAAAAAACAATAATATATATATATATATATGTATATGTATAAATTATAATAAGGAAAGTCCTGATTTGGTGGAGGATTTCTAAACAAAAAATATTCTAAGAATAATTTGATATTTTCATTATTTGTATTCTCTAAAACAGTTGAAAAAGTTTAAAAAAAATAAAAATAACTATCACAAATTCTCAACTATCTCACAAACACTACATGATTCATGCACAATACCGACACAATTTAGGTGGTTTGTCAAAATTAAAATCGCAACGTTTACATAATTGCAGTAATTTCACTAAGTGAGAGGCTATACAATCAAGAGCATAAGACTTTAATGGACAAAAAGCTGACAATATATATATATATATATATATACTCAAACCGAGTTATAGTAAAAATTTAGTGTCAAGATTTTCTCAATCTAACTTGGGCCTATCACCCGACCATCATCTCCATAGTGTAAGTTGTACCCAAAAAAAAAAAATTCATTTAAACTGCAACATGACCATAAGCTAGGTTGGATCATGAATTTTACCTTCCAAATAATAATAATAATCAAACTCTACCCACATAACTTAGCTAGTACGAATATTTTTTTTTTTTTAAGTGAGATATCATCAATCTATATATAGTTTTTATTCAACATGAAATCCATTGTATGGATCACTTTTTTTTTCTCTCTCTCTCTGTATATATATATATATATATATATAAAATTATATAATTATATATATAATTAATTAATTAAAAGCTGAAGCTTAGTAGGGTAAAGTGGTAATTAAGTTTTGGGTCCATTAGAAGTTATTATCAGAAGCATGTGCAGAGATTTAAATGCTTATTCACTGTTCACACTGTTATGGGGCACCCAAAAATAATTGAATGTAATGGGAGATATGGAAGTACCCTTGTTTCCATTTTGACCTCATACTTGGTGTGGGCCTCCATACAAAGCCCTACAAATTAATACCCCTAATTATTAAGCTGCTACTTCTGCTTTTCAAATTTCATTTTTCACCCCAACAATACTATACTTCTAAAAAAATTTCTAAAACTGTCTTAGAATTTAAAATTGAATGGATCAAATTTACTTGGGTGTGTGAGATCACACACTTAAAGTGAATTTGATCCATCTAATTTAGTATTCTAGAACAATTCTTGATTTTTTTTTTATGAATAGTAAGTTTTTTGTTTTCATGGATAGTTAGTTTTTTGTTTTCATTGGAAAGTAAAATGGTGGAGAACTAGTGATAAAATAAGAAAAAACACACAAAAAATGATAAAACATAAATTGCACACAAAATAGAGCAAAAGAAAAACAAAAGAGATGAGAGTGAAAAAAAAAAAAAAGAAAAGAGAGAGAGTTAGGGTTAGTGGTTATACCCCTCTCTCTATCAAAAACTCTAATTTTTACCCAATAGAGATATAGTTAGGGTTTGTACTTAGGATTAATTAGATGGTATATAATAGTTTATTTACTTATTTTTATTTTTTGGTATTTTTTTATTTCTTGATCAAGTTTTTACTTTCTCGATTTCTTTTATCGAGTTCGACAAATAAGAAACACAAAAAAAATGTGATAAAAAAATAAAAGTAAAGCAAAAATCAATTTAATTTATCCCACTCAAGCCATGTATTCTTATTTTGGAAGTAGAGAAACTTGATAGTATTGCACAAACATTTTTACATAAGGTGGTTTTTTAATAATAGTCTTATTAACCATTGTCCACTAGATGATGAATAACAATAATAAAAATTAAACTCTAAGTAGTGAGAATTTATTATCATTTTCTTTTTAGTAAATATTACATAGAAAAGATATTGTACAGAATTTTCTCATAAATTTTGTTACCCTGCAACTGCAAGCACAAGATCTACGTATACACATTGCAGCATTAAACCATGGTCTCTCTAAGGGGAATGGGGTTCCTGCTCAAGGCACAACTGGTTCTGTTTGGTTTTGCTTTTTTTTTAGTGGCTTTTTTGTAGCTTTTTTTTTCATTTATGTGAATTTTTTAAAAATTTTTGAGCTAATTTTTTTTATTTTCTCAATTCATCATGATAAAACAAATCCAAAAGTATAGCCGTTTTGAACAAAAGTTCACTAAAGACGAAAAAAAAGTCACATAAAAGTCTTAAAGTGTCTTTTTTGTCTTATCTAAACTCTTTTTATTTTTTGGTCAAATTTTTTTATTTTTCTAATTTCTTATAAGAGAGAAATCTCAAAAATATTATCGTTTGAATTAACATAAAAAATTTATTTAAAGGTAAAAAAAACATATAAAAAAAACTATCTCACACAGTGATAAGATTTTAAATTGAAACAGCTTGTATTGTAAATCTCACCAAATATAAAATTTGTAAAAAATTTAAATTTATTGAATACTGATAGCTATATGATTTAATCACATTTGACTAAATCAATAATATAAAAGCTTACACCTAAAACAAAAAATCGTAATCTTTATTTAAAGTTATAATTACATATTCAACCTCTCTATAAGTTTATAACCTTAACTGCACCAAACGCCCTAAAAAGCCCCATTTGGGATAATCTTTAACATGTTTGCTCTTATTTTGTTCAGTTTTGAATTGTTCTTTATTTGTTCGCTAATGTTTTTTTTATTTTTTTAAATTATTTCAATGAGAAAACTCAAAGAAAAAAATTTTAAATAATAAAAAAATATTTTAAAAATTCACTAAGAACGATTAGCCTAATTTTGGCATATTTTTGCCGTTTCTCAAGTTTTGTTGATATATTAATCAAGAATTTTTACATTTTCAACTCGTCTAAATGAGAAGAGCCAAAAAATATAATAATTTGATCAAATAATATAAAAAAATCACTATAAACAAAAATAAATAAAAAAAGAAGAAAATAATCTGTTATCTCAAAGGGAGCTGTGTTTGGATGCAATTATTACAGGTACTTAACTTTCAAGAAGTTGGTCCCAACCCGCGCTAAAGTTGGTAACAGCAGCGCCTTCGCGGAGTCCTCAAAGCACAAAGACAGTTACGGAATTCTCTGTATTGAAAATATTTATGTTCCCTTTTGTGTCAGTTTCATTAATAGTTTGTGATTCAATTATATCTCAAAAATCTCTGTATTTTAATTAAGATTCTAATTTGATCGTACGTTAATATTTAGGATACATATATAATGTGACTGACTACTGCAATGAGTATTTTAAACACCAGTTTGGGGTGAGATCATGTTTGGATTCATTTTCCGAGCGCAATCAAAAGAAAAAAATTCATGCACAGAAATAGAGAAAAATAGTCGACATAAAAACTTACATGGTTCGGTCTATATCTACGAGCGAGAGAAAAAAAATTTAATACGTCATATGTACACAACCGATTCTTTTCTCTCGTCTAGCTAGCCTCTTTATTATTTTCACCTTAAATTTAAAGTTCTCACAAGTGTTCTATTTATAGTATTGGGATTTGAACACACTCAAATTCTAAAAATCGATTTGAACAACGGATACCCACGTATACTTCAATTTACACAAAACAAAATAGAGAACAAGAACAACTACAAAAATAAAAAACATACGTTGTTCGGCTGGTTGCCTACATCCACGAGTAAAAAATGATTTTGCCTTTTGAAATTACTAAAACCTTTTGAATCTGATTTGCACATATGGACTAAATGAAATATGAGCCAAGAATAAATCACAACCAAGCAAATATAAGGCAAGCAATTTTTACGTAAACAACCCAAATAAGGTAAAAACTATGCACGAGACTTCTCCAAATCTAAAAGATTAGCACTATAACAAAGTTTTGGTTACAAGAAATTCTTATAAAATCCAATTGAATCCTCGATCTATTGTTAGAAGTCTTCTTGTCGAATTCTCGTACACTAAATCTGTGCGAGCCTGCCGTCAGAATCCTCCTTCGGTCTTCTTCCCTTGAGAATCCCCTCAAATCTTAAACAAATCATTATCAAGATTTCTAAACAGTAACTTGAAACTTCTACAATTGCATAGATATGTTCAGTCGAGTATCTCTCAGTCTCTAATCACCTAAAGAACGGCAGCCCAACTTCTGTATATTTTTCTCTGGAAAGCTGCTCTAAACTTATAATACAAAAACTACTTAAAACAAAACCCTAACAGAAAGTTAAAGTACATTCGTGCACGGGACCAATCGATTGGTTAAAAGACTAATCGATCGGTAAAAACTGTATCTCGATTTCTTTATTGTTTCAACTGTGCAGACAGACTATTTTTCTTGTAAACACCAACAAACATCCTTTCAAAGCCAAATGATATTCAAATCACATATAATCAATGTACCAACTTGTTTCAAAACACATGTAATCAATATACCAATATGTTTCGAATCCACACTGTCACAGATTTGCTAAATATGATGAATCGACGTTGGGAACCAAAATCCTAACAATCGCCCTCTTTGAAAATTCTGTGACAAACCTCAAGTTCTAACCATTGTTAAGACTCCCATATCAACATCAATTATCATCAACAAACATGAATTACAATACCCAATCTCAATATATATTTCATTCAAAAAAAGAACTCAAATGCTGATTTACAACCCAAAATGTAAAACATTCAACATATCTAGCAGTTGCAAAGCATCTCAAAATTCTAAATATCATGAATCCAAAAGCCAAAATACATTCATTCATCCATCAAAAAATCAACTATCCTATCCATCAAAATGCATATATCTATCAAAATTCTAAACATAAAAAACAATTGTAGCTCTCCCCCTTTGGCACTGAATTGCCAAAGAGACAGCTATCCATCCATAAAAAATATCCAGCCAACCATGTAAAGATAAGCCAAAGCGTATATATCATCCAAAAGAAAGACAAAAAACATGTAGAAAGATCACGAAGCAAGGGAAAGACAGGAGCAGACATAAGCCATAAAGTCCTACAGTTCCTACCACGTCTTGTGTTGATGCCGGATCAAGTCACGAACATTGATATGAAGAAGACTGATCTCTTCCTCGAGATACTCCAGACGTCCTGGAACATCCTCTCCCTCAGGAAGATCCGTCTCGGGATCAAGACCGAGCTCATCCTCAGCATCATCAAGAATCCCCTTACTAGAAGTACCTGTAAGAGATGGAGTCTTGAAAATATGGGATGCGCTCTATTTTAACGTCATTTTGGTAATGGGCCTTGATAGGTATTTCAAAGCATTAAGATAAGTGCTAGTGTGAACCTCGGGAACATAAAGGGACGAAAAAATTGAGTAATCAAGAACCCAAAAGGTAAACCTAGGGTAGGCATACCCCTACAATCCGAACAATTCTCTGAAAGATCGTATCGCTAGCATCGACCTCCTTTTTATAAGAAATAGCCCACAAAATGTAGCCATGTTGTTGTGATATCTCGGATGAGTAACTTTTGGAGTCAATATTAGCACAAACAATTAAGTTTAGGAGACGATAGTTAGCCGTAAGATCACGTTGGGGAATAAGAACCCCGACTATCAAAAAACGAGGCAAGCCACACAAATCAGAGGCTATGGGCCTGTAATCAACAGTATGCCAGGGAAAGTAAAGTGTCCAGGGAAAATTGGGTTCATCGGGACGAGACTCTAAACCAAGCTAAGAAGCAACAGTATCATGAGTGAGATAAAAAGAGACCACAAACAAGACCAAAAAAATTATCAACATCACCCGCCTTTTTCTGTTAAGGAGTTGTAGAGCTCTCGAACCAAAGAGAGATTGCCGGATAGGGAAGCATCGAAGTCCAAGAGACTTTTTCAGTTAAGAGCAAGAAAGGCATTAATGGCCGAATTATCTGAAAAATCTCATAATACGACATTACATTCGAACAGAACAGGGCGATTCTCAAAGGAATCCTTGAATTGTTGAAAAGAAGCCTTAGTTTGAAAACGACGTTCAAATTCAGAGACGTTCCTTGAACCAGTGACTTGGCACAATATTTTGAAGTCATGACAGAAACTAAACTCGAGATGGACCAAACAGACACCCGAGAAACAAGAACAAACCCTAGAATACCCACGGAAGAGAACTTAGCACTAAGAGAACACCCCAAAAGGGAAAGAAGGCACAAGCCCTAGTGACCCAACAGAACAACCGCAAGAAGCTAAGAAAGGATCTAAAGAGCATATGATCAAGAAGAGCATTCATCCCAACAGAAGAGAAGAAAAATAAAAAAAATTAATAAACAACAAGAATTAATAGACAAATAAGTAGATTGAAGCCAACTTCGCACAAATGACATATATAGATATGTAGTTATAGATATATATAATAGATGCAAAACACACACACACAAAAATCGAAACCCAAATCAAGAACAAAACGCTAGAGGTAAGAACTAGAAAGAGAAGAGGAAGACTTGAGATGAGGAGAACGAATCAATGACCACAAAATTGAAGAACCGGAGTAGAAGGATAAACCACGCCTCCCCTCCACCAAAAAAAACCTAAAGAAAAGAAAGACAAACCCTAGAAATCCCTAACCCAAAAAAACGCATAAGAAAGACATATATAAACTTGAGAGAGAAAAAGTGACTTACCAACTCAAAAACGGAGAGACAATTCGCTAGCCACCCGAGTCTCATAGGAGAGGAGTGGGGCACTAAACTTAAGAGATAGATGAAAAGAAAACAAAATGAAAAGCAAACCCTAAGCGCCAATATAAAAGAGCCTAGTGCGAAAGGACCGATCGACCCGTCCAAGGACCGATCGATTGGTCTTGGACAAGTCACGGTACTCTTAAACAAAGGACAGAAAAATCGAGAGCTAGTTTAGATCGCTCAATAGACCGATCAATCGGTCTGTCGAGTGGTTGGGTTTTTTTCTCAAATGACAGAAGAGCACTCCAAACCGAAAACCATATTGGCACAAGGGATAGAAGATACAAAACCAGACATATGAACGCCGGACGAAAGACAAAAAAAAAAAAAATCTTTTTGGTGGGAGAGTAGAAACATAAATGTTAATCCAAAAATATCTTATAGTAACAAAAAATTCACGTATTTATTCAATCAAATAAAGCATAAAACTTAAACTCTCAACCATGTTCAATAACAACACACTCATAGGTGCAATGAAATACATTCAGAGATAATTCTATATGAGGCATGTGAGTGTGTGACATGAGTTGAACAAGAATCCAAGTTTTATCGAAATCATAGGCAAAACACATTGAGTTACTCAATCATGGTAGAAAACCAAGAATCACATGAGTTTGAAAACGTTTTTGACCTAAAGAAACTTTTTAGATAAATTCCCCCTTAATCAAAGCGAGAAACAAAAATATAAACAGGGTTGATTACAATTCCACTAGCGACAGCCACACTAAGACGGACGAGAAAGCGAAGTCCGCTTAGGTAGTCATTTCCAAAAAACAATCATATCTAAGGGTAATGCATTCAAATGCGACTTTCACACTAGTACGAACGAAAAAATAGAGTTCGCATAAGTAGCCATTTCTTCCGATATGATTATATATATTGGCATAAATGTCGAGGTGGCTGCACACTAATACGTACAAAAAAACACGGTCTGCATAGGTAACCATTTTCTTAAACCAACCAAAAACAAGTAAGGCCAAGATCAGAGAAGAGATATAACCTAGAGTTCATTAAGGTCGTCAACACAACATTTCATGAAATCATAGGTAAACTGATACTGAATAAGAACTCATTGAACATTTTAATTCTAAGATATGACAAACCTGACTTCATGAGCCAAGACAAGTGTGTACAAAATAGAATCAAGTCGGAATGCATTTCAAAAGTCATATGACTTAGTCATCACCAAAGAACAGTTAAAGCACATAGTCTCAAAGAATGACAAGAAGGCACAGATATACGCGTAGATGCTAAAGCATACAAATAGATATTCAACACTTCACATTAGTTTCTTAAATCTCTTTTTTTTAAATATACAAAAAAGAAGAAGAAGAAGAAAAAAATCATTCAACAAAGTAGACTCCAAGAGTCTTCCTAAGGAACTCAAAACGAAGATGGTCAAGGAATTTGGTCAGAATATCTGCTCTTTAAAATTCAGTGTCCATGTGCTCAAGAACAATTGTACCATCCTTTATAAAATTCCGAATAAAGTGGTGACAAATATCAATGTGCTTAGTTCGAAAATATTGAACCGGGCTCTTAGATATGTTTATTGCACTAATGTTATCACAATACAACACAATCGAACCATGTTCAAAATCATAGTCAGATAAAATCTGCTTCATCCACATAAGCTAAGTGCAACCACTCTCAACTACTATGTATTCGGTTTCAGCTGTAGAAAGAAAAATGGCATTCTGCTTTTTGCTATGCCAGAAGACAAGATTGTTTTCTATGTAGAAACACCCACCAGATGTACTTTTTCTATCATCGACAATCCCGACCCAAACGGTATCAGAAAAACCTATGATGCCAGAAGTCATATCATAGGTGAACCAAATTCCATACTGAGAAGTCTCATTCACATATTTAATAACCGTTTAACAGCCTGAATGTGAGACTCATTGGGACAAGCCTAATATCTAGCACAAACTCTAACACTAAACACAATATCAAGATGACTCGCAGTCAAATACAGAAGACTACCAGTCATGCTACGATACATGGTCTGATCAGCAGATTTGCCAGACTCATCTTTGGACAGCTTAGTGATGACACTCATCGGTGTTCAGGTATACTTCAAGTTTTCTAGACCAAACTTCTTGATAAGGCTCCTAGCGTACTTAGATTGAGAGATAAACATGTCAGACTCAGATTGTTTGACCTAAAGACCTAAGAAATAGTTCAGCTCACTCATAAGACTCATTTTAAATTCATTATTCATTTATGTAGAGAACTATTTCACTAATGAGTTGTCAGTCGACCCAAACACTATATCATCGACATAGATTTGAGCTACAAGAATATCTCGATTCTGGATAAAAATGAACAAGGTTCTACCAATGCCACCCCTAGAAAAACCTTTCTCTAACAAGAACGAGGTCAGTTGGTCATACCAAGCTCGAGGAGCCTATTTTAGCCCGTAGAGAGTTTTTCTCAGTTTCAGAACATGGTTAGGCAAAGACAGATCAACAAACCATTTAGACTATTTAACATAAGTCTCTTTTTTAAGGTTACCATTCAAAAAACCTTTCTTAACATCTATTTGGAACAATTTAATGTAAAGCTTACATGCAATGGCATGAAGAAATCTAATAGATTCAAGACGAGACATTGGGGTAAATGTCTTATCAAAATCTATTCCTTCAACCTCAGTGTAACCCTATGCTACTAGCTTAGCCTTATTTCTAACAATTTCACCAAATTCATTTGTTTTATTTGCAAAGATCCATTTGGTTTCAATCACATTTTTGTTTGAAGGCCGAGTGACTAGTTTCCACACATTATTCCTAGCAAATTATCCTAGTTCTTCATCCATGGCATTAATCCAACATTTATCAACTAATGCATCAATCATGTTTTTCGGCCCAATTAATGACACATAGCACATAGTAGTTACCTCATCTCGCATTTGTCGTTGAGTCCACATCATGTTAGTGACTTCTCTAAGGACTTAACTAACTGGATGATTGAGCTTTACCCTGATTGAGGGTTCTAATCCTTTCTTTTGCGAACCCTTGGATTTTGAACCTTGTAGCTGAGAACCTGTTTCACATTGGTGGGGTTCTTTTCAGCTGATACTTAACATCCTTCTTACTTAGGCTGCCTTTCAGGTTCCTTGGCTTCCTGTTCATCATTGAGCTCACTTGAAATAAGAATATCATTATCAGAATGTAAAATGGATGGTTCATCATCAATGACAACATTTATGGATTCTATAACACTAGATGTTCTTTTATTAAACACACGAAATGCTCTACTGTTTATGGAATAGCCTAAGAAGATTCTCTCTTCACTTCAAAAGTCAAACTTACCCAATTGTTTTCTATCCCGAAAAATGTAGCATTTACTCTCAAAAGTCTGAAAATACTTGACATTCGATTTTGTGCCTTTTCAAAGTTTATAGGGAGTGTGAAGAGTCCCCAGTCTCAGATAGATACGGTTAATGATATAGTACCAGTTCACAGCTTCTGCCCAAAAGTGTTGGGGCAAATTCTTGTCATACAACATAACACGAGCCATTTCTTGAATGACTCAATTTTTTCTTTCAGCCACACCATTTTGTTGTGGAGTTTTAGGGGCACAAAATTCATGATGCATACCCAAAGAGTCACGCGAAGAAGAAAAATTAGAATTTTCAAACTCTTTTCCATAGTCAGACCGAATGCAAATAACATAGTTGGTAAACTTGGATTTTTTATTTTGAAGTTTAAGGAAAAAAATTTTGAAAATATTAAAGGTTTCAGAATTCTCTCTCAAAAAAATTACCCATATAAAACGAGAAAAGTCATCAACAGCCACAAAAAATGTATCTTTTCTTTCCTATGCTCTATGTCCTAGTCAATCTCATTAGGTCCATGTGAATCAGCTCCAGAAGAGCTTTGGTACCTAAGGTATCAGTCTTCTTATGAGGGACTCTGGTCTGTTTACCTATTTGACACACACCACAGACACGGTTCAATGGGCTACCCAAATTGGAAACTCCTCTAATCAACTCTTTATTGGCAATTTTTGACAAATCCTTGTAATTGACATGACCAAGTCTCTGATGCTACAATTCAGCATCATTGATCTTGATAGAATTACAGGTTTCAACATTTAAAGGAATAATATCGTAACAATTATTAGAAGTTCTAACACCATGTATGACTGTTTTATCTTTTCTGTCCAGAATAATACAATTATTTTTTTAAAAATGCACCTCATGATGTGTGCCACACATCTAACTAATGCTCAAAATCTTTAAACCGTCAACCAAAAGGACATTCTCCAACTTGGAAAGTCTTGGGACAAAATTAAAACATTTCCCAATGATTTTGGTAGAATTACCATCACCAAACGTCACCATCCCACCATTGTAAGTCTCAAGAGTAGCAAATAAAGATCTATCACCTGACATGTGACGAGAGCAACCACTATCTAGATACCACATGTGTGAGCTTTGATATCTCATAACAGCCTAAATCACATAAACTTTTAAATCTCTATACTGAATCTAGGCTTTCCCAGTTCTCAAGGGAGCCTCTCTCTAGGATGTATTATAAGTGTCTTAGGTTGTGAAGATCTGTCAGACTCAACCGGATAGCTCATATGAGCCATGCCATGCAACCTAAAACAATATGATCTAATGTGACCTCTCATACCACAATAATGACAGATAGGCACAAACTTCTTATTTAACTTAGACAAACGATGCAACAACTTATAATAAGGACGAATGTGTCCCAATATGCTGCAATGATGATAGGTAGGGAGAGAATTAGATTTTCTTATCTCACCACATTGTATGGTGACCTTATTTGTCGTGCTTTTCCCTATTGACTTCACTTTGGTGTATTCATCATTTTCATTGCTTTTGGAACTCACCCCTTCAACTTGCTAGGCTTTCACAAATGTTGGGGTTGCAAGTGTTAGAATTGACTGGGCTGCTTTTAGCTTTCCATTGGAGTGCTTATTTGTTGAAGTGCTCGCAAATCCCAATCCAGCATTGTCACTTGCTGCTTTTTGATTCCCGAGTAATCCATATAATGCAAGTGAACTTGTATTCCAATGCTTAAAAGTAGTATTAGCATTATTCAATTAATTCTCAAGCTCAGTTATTCAACTCTCTAACTCAGACATTCTAAAAGATTGATCATTATTTAACAGTATGAATCTTTATAATTTTCTAAATTAATGCATAAGATACTCATTTTATTTTTTAAATCTTCTTCTTTTGCTTGAGCCATCAATAGCTCTTGCATGAATTTCTCATTCTCACTTTCACTTATTTTAAGTTGAAACACAAGTTTAACATATTTTTTGATCAACACACGACTCTTCTTGTAGAGCATATCGTAAGCTACTTGGAAAGTGTCATTATCTCCCCCTTCAACACCTTTCACATTTGGTTCTTCCTTCTTACCTTCACTCACAGCCTCATCGATATCAGTTTTACTAAACTCCTCTTGAACAGACGCAACAAATGCTATAACATTACTATCATCATACTGGTCATCATTTTTGTCACTTAATTCGGGTCCACTTTCATCATCCCAAGTTATAGTTAACACTTTTTGCTTTTTTCATCTTGTTAGGACATTCCTGAGCAATGTGCACAAATCCTCTGCACTCATAGCATTGGGGGCCAGGGTTTTGAGATTTTTGTTCCTTTTTGTCAAAGAATTTGGGTCCATTCCTTGGTTTGTCATTTTCAAATCGTTTTTGTGATTTATCTTCCTAAGTAGGCTTTTTGTTTTTCCAAACATTTTTAAACTTCCTGAAGAACATAGTTATCATCTCAAAATCGAATTTATCATCAGAATCACTTAAAAATCCCTGAGACGAGGTGAAAGCTAAATTTTTTGAAGTTTTATGATCATGAAAATTCAGCTAATAAATTTGCAGGTTTCCAACCAAACTTTCAATTATAATAGAGTCAATGTTTTTACTTTTCTCTATTACAGTGACTTTTGGTTAAAAGCATTCGGGAAGGGATCTCAAAAATTTTTGAACAATTTTAGAATTAGAAATCTTTTCACCAAGATTAAAAGAAGCGTTAACAATGTCACTTAACTTAGCGTAAAAATCGTCAAACTTCTCATCTTATTTCATACGTAGGATTTCATGACTTGTAGTAAGACATTAAAATTTATAGATTTTTACAGTTTAAGTTTCTTCGTTAGTGACTTAAAGGATGTCCCACGTTTTTTTAGCCAAGTTACAGATTCTTATTCTACAAAATTCCTCATATGTGACCCGCTAAAAATAGCGTTCATTGGCTTACTATTCCACCCGGCATTGTCAAAATCTATCCTTTCCCATTTAACTGATGGCTTAGGAATAGTTTTCTTATCAACAACCATAGTCGACTAAGCATATCCTTCGGTGACAGCTAGCCAAACCTTCTCATCTATAAACTTAAGAACAATCCTCATCCTGACTTTCCAAAAGAGGTAGTTAGACACGTTAAAAAGAGGAGGTCTACCGATGAACGCACCTTTTTTCAGATAATTCATATATATAAATCAAACAAAAAAATAGAATCTACAAAATTTTTGCTCTGATACTAATTGAAAAATAATTTTGCCCTTTTGAAATCACAAAAACCTTTTGAGTCTAATTTGCATGTATAGATTAAATGAAATATGAACCAAGAATAAACCACAACCAAACAAACACAAGAGATGCGATTTTTACGTAAAAAACCCCAATAAGGTAAAAACTACGGGACTTCTCCAAGTCTAAAAGACTAGCACTATAAACAAAGTTTTAGTTACAAGAAACTCTAACAAAATCCAGTTGAATTATCAACCAATTGCTAGAAGTCTTCTTACCAAATTCTCGTACACCAAATCCATGCGAGCCTGCCGTCGGAATCCTCCTTTAGTCTTCTTCCCTTGAGAGTCCTCTTAAGTATTGAAAAAATCAATATTAAGATTTCTGAACAGTGACTTGAAGCTTCTACAATCGCAGAGATCTATTCAGTTGAGTATCTCTCAATCTCTAATCACTTAGAGAACGGCAACCCAACTTCTGTATATTTTTCTCTGGAAAGCTGCTATAAACTAACAATACAAAAACTACTTAAAACAAAACCCTAACAGAAAGTTAAAGTCCATTTGCATACGGGACCGATATATCAGTTAGAAGACTAATCGATCGGTAAAAACTGCCTCTCGATTTCTTCATTGTTTCAACTGTGCAGACTCACTGTTTTTCTTGTAAACACTAGCAAACATCCTTCCAAGACCAAATGGCATTCAAATAAAAAATAATCAATGTACTAACTTGTTTCAAAACACATGTAATCAATATATCAATATGTTTCGGATCCACGTTGTCACAAATTTGCCAAGTAGAATGAGTTGACGTTAGGAACCAAAATCCCACGAGTAATGAGAAATCAATATATTATACGCAAATAATAATTACAAAACTCACTCTCAATCTTACGATTTGTGTATAGTTTTAAACTGAGTCTCTCTCGATCTCTCTACACTCTTTCTGGCCTCATAATCTGAGCCACTCAAGTGTATTCCACGAGTTTTCACACCTATAGAGTTTCTATCATAATCTAGTAAATATATTAAGTCAAACAAACAACAGTCACAACCCTAGCAACAAAAAACAAAATGTTGTCTCACGCAGACCACTCAAGCGGACTTAGTTTATCAAAAACACTGCTCTCGGTATCTCTGCAGAGACCTACAAATCGCTCGAGCAGTCAGATCTGGTGATTGATTTTTTCTTCACCTCTTGACTACACACACTGTCCGGACGCTCTTCCAAATGAGAATGTCAAAAATTTAAAACATCAAACCCAACATATAGGCACACTCTTAAAAACCGTAAGCCCATAAAATTATAAACACTATACAAATTGAATTTCTAATTTGCTCTCCGAACTTCACCCAACCTAATTACATATAGATTAAAAAATAATAATAATAATAATAATAACACAGGTCATATAGAATACAAGACATTTTAGCCCAACAGATCAAACTCTTGAAAACTACCAATGGAATTTTAACTCTCGAAAAATAGCTAAGAATAATTCTCAAGAAATTCAAACAATATTCAACTATGCCCGTAAATAAAATTGTAATTACCATGATTGTATTTTGAATGCTTCTGTTTTTATTGAAAAACCAAGGATGTGTCCATGGATGGACATTGTATTTTTTAATTTTTATTAGTTTTACTATATAGTTCTAAAAAGAAAATCAAACCGAACATAACATTTCGTACATTTGTTTCGCGGGATTGGATGATGAGGAATTAATATTCTAGGGATTATTAATCTTGGAATTATTTATTTTTGCAAGTATTAATCATGATAATATCATGAGTCCCGTTTTGTGACTTCTTCATAAGATTAGATGGTTTGGACTAGTCTTATCTCGTGTATAATACATTTGGTTTGAAAGAATCGGAACAAATATCCTAATTTTTTGTCTTTTTATTATGGCATGTAAAATAAAAAAAATTTATAAAAAAATCTTGCTCTATTACCAACTCATGCCTATAGTGGGACAAATAAATATATTATCAAAGCAACGCGACATCAAAACAAATGTGTCACCAAGATTCATTCCATAATTCAAATTAACACCTCATAGGAACCACATAAGGATCCCATTTGCAAAGCAAAATGTCACTTAACGGATATTATTATAGATTCCATTTCGATGTAAACAATCTTATGTTTAAAGACCATTAACAAATTAAGTAATTTTCAAAATAGATTATATGCACGATAGGCTTAGATAATAAAATAAATTGAATTCGATTAGAAAATTAATCATACCCAACTACAAAAATGATCATGAGAATCCAAATCCATGAAAAGATTACATATATATTAAGAAACGAACAACATACATACCTATCCACATAAGTTACTCTTCTTTTTTCCTTTTTTTTACTTAATACATAAATTCAAATTCGAAACTTTATAAATGGATTGGAATTGAAAAAACACAGAGAGAGTTTATGGATGCTTTTCACTGGAAATTCCATAAAGAAAAGTTATAGATGCTTTCTGGAACCCTAAATCTATAATAGTAGGATATTTGATCGATAGTACTACGCATCATTATCCTATGTTGTGGCCCAAGATTCAGTTGATCGAGTAGTTGAGTTAGTTGTTTTTGCAACGGATTCTAATTCTAATGTTGATCCGACGCAATTTATCAGTGATAGTCGCAGTACAAGAAGCTTTCAAGGGAAGCAGATATTTATATAGATAGTAGCAGATGACTGGCCTTGGTTCATTATGACTCATAGTTATGTGGTTTTGGGGAAGAGCAATAGATAATATAGTGTAGGGTGATGGAGAATTAATAGGAGTGTAGAGATCCAGATGATGAAGGAATTTCAAGGGCATTGTGGATATTTTTCATGTTAATCTCATTTTTTATTTATCATAGGATTACAAGTCTAGCCTCTTTCTTGGAATTAAATTATACGGAGTATAACAAGTAGTATTTTATCCTAGTCAGATAAATAGCCTTGATCATAAAATATATTAATGAACACGTGAGTCGTTATGACTAAGCTCGTATCAAAATAAGTAATCTAATCCCATAGTTTAGTCTTACGAAACAAACGAGTCCATATAGTAAGCCCAATAGTCATGTAGCTATCCAATAATCACATAATTGATAAAGTTTACCCCTCGATCTCCTAATAAGGTGTAGGGTTAATTAACAAACGGTCAAGCCAAGTTATACATTTTTTTTTTCTTTTGCTAATTTATTAGGAATATGTGATGAGAGTATAGATATGCAAATTATTTATAGAATTTGAAAAACATAAATTTTTGAATGTTACTACTCATGACTGACATAAATTTCAAAAGTCGCCACTGCACAGACAAAGCCTCAATTTGCATAGTCTTATTGAATGCACGATGGAAATCGATAGCGAGTGTTGTTATGACATAAATCAAAAAACAACCAAGAAGAATCAAGCTATTACACAAAAAAAACATGATTTATGTGGTTCACCCGAAAATAAAACTACACTCATGAAATTGCGACGACTTTTACTATGATATTGATAAGAGACGGTACAAGTTACAATAATACAAACTCTAACTGAAATAACAAATATAAAGACCCACAAACGGGTCATGAACAAAAACGGGTCAAAAAAAATTCCTCCGCTCCATGAACTAAGCCTCAGAAAAACATTCATTTTAATCTACGATGTTTTTAGGATAGGTCGGGACATGAGTTGGATTCTAAAAATATCCAGGCTCCACACACCTAACAAGTGTTATCGGCGCAACGTTGTCGTGCCGGTTCAAACCATGGAATGGAATGGGATGGGAATGGGAAGGGAAGGTGAGTAAAGGAAAGTTATAGTTATAAAGGAATGGAATGGAATGGAATGGGGATGGGGATGGAAGGAAGGGAAATATTGGTTTCATTGTTTGGGTGACTAAGAAGAGGGGTGAAGGGAAGTTATAGCTACCAGGAGTAGGGAATGAATGAGAAGGGAAGGGAGATACACATTCTCTTGTTTGGTTGATCTGTAGGGAGGGAAAAGTGGTATTACCTTCCTTTTTTATCTGTGTGATAATATGAAAGAGAATGAAGAATAATGTACAATTGGTACTAAAATGCAGTAATATCAAGTACTTCACTTCCTCTCTGTTTCATCCTAATTTTGTAAGAAAAAATCAGTGTCCAAAAAAGCACTGCAGCAAAGGATTCCTCCCATGTCGAAACCTGGCAAATGTGGTCACTTTTGATCGGTGAAAGGGTTTTTTGAGCCCAACCAAGAACCAATTGAAACCGACCACATTGGTCAATTTTGGAATGATGAGAGTCGGGCTTCAACATCATTTTCAATGCTCAAAATTTAGGCTCTCACAACCCCTTTCATGCGCTTCTCCTAGCCTGACCTCTCAATCAAAACGGATTGTCAAAGAATGCAACTTGCGATGAATCAAGGCAGTTTGGGAGTGGTCTTGCACTGTCATAGCCTAATTCTAAAATGACCCGCTAGAACTACACAGCAAGAAGCAGATGCTCTGAGACATGAAACTTAACCTTGAAGAAAGAGGTCTCTTGATGGAGCAAAGATGAAACTTAAATGTGAGAAATCACCCGGAGCTGGACGATAATAGACAAAACCATTTGATGGCTGACTGAATTAGGCATCAAATAAATAAGAAAGCACCACGAAAATAGAAATAAATAAAAAAAGCACAAGAAAAACATATGTTTCCACCAAAATATGCAGACCCTGTAGTTACTACCATTTCATTTTGCGAGAAATAGAGAGAACAGAGTTTTTACTGTCTATATAGTATATTCACAGATAAAGCAAAACCAACTACAATCTATTTAGTTATTGCACATCTTACCTTTCCAGTACACTGCCCTGACATTTTAAAGCTATTTTAGTTATATTCGCACCCATCTCCTTTCCCTTCAACTCCAATGCCATATGCTCATTACCAAGTTTCATCAGCTCATTTTCAATCCTCATCCTTTCCAACTTCTGGTCTCCTTTCCTGCAAAGCCTCTGCCACTTCAGCCGCTCTTTCTCCAATTCCAACATCTGTGCCTGAATTTGTAGCTGCTGTTCTTCAAACTGACGTAAGCGTTGTTTCATCCACTGCTTTTGCAACATGCCGGCTTTCACACCCTCAGGTAACAGTTTATTCATATTAGCTTGAGCATTCTGTGGGTAAGAATGGAAAGTTCCATTACAGCCCAAAGAATTCAAGGAATTGCCTGCACTTATATTTTTGTGGCCCTGGCACTGCTTCATTCTCTTTGCAGAGCCCCCAGGCACCCCATATATTACCCTGCGATCCCCAAGCAAATCATGAATTTCCTCAAATTCATCACGATGATCAGTTTCTGCATCTTGATCGTCCTTGTCAAGATAATCATGTGGGTAACTCCTCACATCAATGTTCTCGTGATCTTCCCTAGTTCTGAGAGCCAACCACAGGGAATGCTGCAATTCAGGATCATGAGGCAAATGCAATCGGTTCCCATTATGGTAAGAGCACATCTCTTCATAGAACAAATGTTTTGAGCTTAGAATTTTCCTAACCTCCTCCTTCCCTTTCTCTGATAAATTATCCATCGAATCCAAAAGTTCCAGCCTCTCAACAACCTGGCAAGAAGTGCCCCTCCCAAGGATCTCATTAAGCCTCTTGTACCTTTTGTTGAGATCATTGAATTTATCCTCGCATTGCTGGGGTGAAACATAATGATCCCTTTCAGCCATCACCTTGGAAACCAATTTCCACTTACCCCTTTTCTGTAAATTTGCATATCTCCTCCTCGTTGCATTGCCATATTCAGCGGCAACATCCTCGCCTATATAAGAGACGGCAGTAATCAAAAGCCTAACCATCTTATCAGTCCACTTCACACGCTGCCAGGGCATCCCCTCCTTCCCTCTATTTGCATCATTGTGACCATCAATGGCAGCTTCCATAAAGCTCAGTTCATCCTCATCACTTACTTCTTTAGGCAAATCTGCCAAAGAGATGGATTGATCACAGTTCTGCATGCTCGAAATGGTAAGGGGAAAATCATCGTAGGTCGAGGATTGAACCACCGATCCTTGTCTTGGAAGCGACAGACACTCTGGTTGTCGATGATGAACTCGCATTGAACCTTGCAATTCAAGGCCCCCATAAGAATTGTGGAATGGAATCATATTTCCTGATGGCAAATTGCCTTCCATTGTTTGCTAAAAAATAACTAATCAGACCACCCCCTTGAACAAATTTCCCTGAACACCCAATTTCAACAACAGAAACTTTTTCATTCTAAAGAGGTCATCTTCCCTAAATTCAGATCATACCCATCAACCTGTTACCCTTAAAACCCTAACCCAAAATCACTTTTGCTCCATTTGAAGCCATATGTCATAATAGTTTTATAGCACTACAACTCAGAAACAACCAAATACGTTACAAATATTTCCTCATAAAGGGATTCCTTCTAGAGCTATCTAAATCATCAGTTAAGCAACACATTCTTCCATAAAAGCGAGATTATGCACCCAATTCCATACCCAGAAAAAAGAGTGAGAGAATCCACAAAGAGGATGCCCAATCCACTCAAACCAAATAATCAGGACTTGGGGTTTGCTGGATTCGAAATTTTTTAGATATTATTAACTCTTTAATTCTTTAAGGCTGATTCATATGAGATATTATCTCCATTTTAATTGGGCCTAGGCTAGTAAACAATAAAACTGATTTACTAAAAATTAATCAAAATGTGCGTAATTTGACCCAAATACCCTAACATTTCAAAGAAAAAAAGAGAGAGAGAGAGTAGCAATCCGAAAAAATAATAGCTGCGTACCCATAAAGCCACATGAGACCTCCCTGAAATTAAGAATATAGCTTCCAATCACGAAAAACAACCTGCTCCAATACAGCTATGGAGGGGGAAGAAAAGGTTTAAGAGATCTTTTGTATGTATATGTGAGGTTATAGAAAACGACAAAGAGCAAATGAATAAAAAAAATTTATTTCATACAACATACAGAATTTTTTTAAGATAATTTGAATCACACATTTGTGTGAGTCCCACATAAAAAGAAGTGGATAAAAAGAAGTGGAACAGACAAATGTGTGATCCAGATTATATTAGAGGAATGCATGCTACATGCAATAATTTCTCCAATTGGAGGGCTTTTGCAGATGCATGTATGTATAGAAGGATCTGGTGGGCCCAATTTATTTTGATGTCTCACTGTATAAGATGTTATGTTTGGTTTAAACATACTTTTAGTTCATTTTTTTTCTCTTTCCTAATTTTTCAAATTTTAAAAATATGATTACTTGAGCTAAAGTAAAAAAAATAAACCAATTTTTAGGGAAAAAAAAAAGAACTGATTTTCTGCTCTGTTTGGATATTTAAAAAAATAACCAATTTTTGGAGCTTTTATTTTTAATGATTTTTTAAGATTTTATTCTAGATGTGGAATTTCTAAAAGTGCTTTAGCCTAGAAAATCCTAAAATGTAATTTTTAATTAATTTTTAAAAAAATCAATAAAGAAAAAAATGATCTGAGTTTTATTTTAGCAAAAAAAAAAGACTTGGTCTGTAGTACTTTTTTTCAGATTTTAACAAAATTTTAAAAAATAAACTAAAGAGGAAAAAAAACTGCCTTTCTAGATATATCAAACCGAGAATTAATACTTAATTGGCAACTAAATTAAAAGTTTTTTTTTCTTTTTTGCATTTTCAGCAAAAGTAAAAATTGAATTGAACTCAAAATACGTTGTTCGGTAAATTAATTTTTAAGTTAATTTTTTTTTAAAAAAATAGTTAATAGGGTAAAAAGTTAGTTTCTATTTTTTTTCATATTAAACAGTATAACCTCGTTATATAATTGGTAATAACAATTATTATAGTTGTTATAGATAGTAAATAAGTTATTAAATATAAATATTATTATCTTTCAGAAATATGGAATGAAAGTTAGAATAAAGTATTTCAGTAATTAATATTTTTTTTATTTTTTTGTTTATTTATTTGTCAAATGGGCCATGTTAGATTTTTGCGTTTTAACAAAAAAAAAAAAAACCCAAAAGATTTGAATTGCCAAGCTCTTAAGTCTTGTTTAACTATGCTTAACGCTTTTTCCTTTTTTTCTTGTTTAGCTAAAAAGGTAAAAAATACAACTTGAATGTGTTTGGCTATCGAATTTTAAACTGGCTTTTTCATTAGCTTAATTCTTTAATATTTAGGTGTTTGATAAATTATCTAGCGTCTTTGCTTTTTTATGTCTAAATGTTTGAGCAAAGTTTTAAAATTTTTTTTTGATCTTTTAACTAAAATTTATATTTTTTTGAATCTTGTCATTGAAATGAATCAAAAAAATAAAAATAAAAATTGATCAAAAGATAAAGAAATTCACTAAGCAACATAAAATTTAGCTTCTTAGTTTATTTTTGTTTTTTTTCAACTTTTTATATTTTCATTAATTTTTTTAACTTTTTTTAGTTTGTATCAATAAGAGTAATAGAGAAATTTAATAATTTCATTAATGATGAAAATTTTTTACTAAAAATAAAAATAAATAAAATAAATTGTGAAATAATAATAAAGTAATTGACAATAATGTGAAATAAGAATTCAAAAAAGACAGAAAATTTTCACAAAAAAACGAGTTTTTATGAGAAACAAAACGGGTCTAAAATTCACACGGAAACAAATTGTAGCAATGGAATATTTGAGAATCCAATATAAAATTTATTTAACAAAATAATGGATACAAATGACAAAATAATGCTAGTTTGTGGTATAGCTTGTGACATAACTCAGTTAATAGTTACAAAAGGTTTTAGGCCTATCGATGTGATACTCAATTTTATATTGGTAGAATATAAAAAAATATATTTGATATACAAAAAAAATTATAGATTACTAGTAATAACTTAGTTTAAGTATATTAGACCGCATTGTTCTTTATTCAAGTTATTGAACCAGTTGTCCACTTGGATCGTTACAAATGGTATCATATCCAAACTTGGTTCTCCTGTGGCGTTCCTAGTAATATGGAGGCTCTGAATAGAGATAGAGGTCCTGAAACTATATATCTTGTATACACTAATGGACTGCTCTATTTGCTCTAATGGACAAATATTCACATTCTAATCATGAGAAGAATTTGGGTCACGCAACGAAGGCGTCGCGTATTTAAGTTGGAGATATTATAATACACAATTCCACATCGTTGGGATATGTAAAATATGTCTGGTATATAAAAAAAAACTTATGAAATACTACTAACAACTTGATTTAAGTATTTTGGATTGCGTTGTTAGACTCTTTATTTACGCTATTGAGTTTGTAATCTACTTAAATTGTTACAACTGAGATAATTTGTTTGTTCACTAAATGCTTTCTCTTTTACAAAAATGCCAAGTGCAGGCATGTCAAACATAAATATAGGCATACTCTTTTCACATATGATTACAAATAATTTTGAAATCTTTTCATGTCAAAGGACGTGGCTGAATTTGTGCTAGAATCTATACACATAACTAAACTCTTTTTAACTTTAAAACTTCAATCAAGAAATGTCTTGCAAGTTTAACATATTTGTCCTCAATTTTTTGGTTACAATTTTTGTAATAAATGACTTAATAAATTAGAAAAATAAAAAGTTGATCCTCTTTGGAGGTTTCAAGTCGCATTAGTTGTTTACTTTGCTTGGAATTAGTTTTTTTACCGGTTATTTTTATATATGTGTTTGTTGCTTTATATATTGGCATTTTGCAATTAACATTCATTCTATTATTTTTTAGTAAAAAAAATTCCCAAACTTTTCAAAACAAATATAAATATTAACCAAAAAATAAGAACAAAAGAATAAAAATTATTAAAAGACGTATGTAATATTATGGTACAATAATAAAACAACAAGCGTGATGGAGAACTCTTACTATTTAAAAAAAAGTGTCAACTTAGGACTTTCTCTGTCTCTTGAAAATAATACAATAATTAGGGTTTTTTTTTATATTTTCTTTAGGGATAGGCTGCGACGGCCGAGCTCCCCACCCTTGGATCACCCGTTGTTTTTTTTTCTCTTTTTTTCTTATTTTTTTTTAATCTAGTATTTTTTGTCTTCTTCCTCTATCTTTTTCCTCTAGTTTCAATTTTTTCGGTATTTTTTTTGTCTTTCTCTGTGCTTCATTTTTTTTCTTGTTATTAGTAACCGAGCAACTACTGTACCGGCGACAAAGCCGTTTCAATTTGGCAAGTTTTCATTTTTCAGCGACTAATCTGGGTGCTTTTAACGCGAAAGTAAAAATGTTACTTTGTCACCATATTCTTAGATTAAATTTTAGATATGTTTGTAGATCATAGTCTGACGCTATTTACTGCATTTTATCACGCTAGACGACTATCTCTAGCCAATAAATGTTAACTTTGTAAAGCAAATGTAAAAGCAAATGTTCTTTTGAAGAAGATTGTTGAGTAGTAGCATATGATGTTGCTTTTTTTTAATTTTATATAATGTTGGGTTTTCCTCTCGTAGGAGTTTATATTCTTTTGCGTGATGGTTTAACGTCCTTTCTTTGCAAATGTTGTTTCTCTTTATTTTGTTAGGGCTCTTCGCTATTTTTAGAGTTGTTTTATTTTTTCAACATACTCTTTCGTTCAATCATGGTGTGGTATATATCTCAATGAAAAGCTGATGTCAAACAAGAATGTGAATTAATTCAAGGGTTTAGATCATTTTGTTGAAGATTAGAACACGATTACTAATCTCGCCTAAGATCAATCACGATCACACAAACACGGAATAAAAATGCAGAATAGAGAAAGAGAGACAATCCACGCACAAACATAAGGTTTACGTGGTTCGGCCAGGTGTGCCTACGTCTACGGGATCACACACTTTTACTATTGATTGGAGGTTACAATAGAAGAAAAAGTTCTGGGAAAAAGATTACAAAATATCACAGAAGAACAATTATCAAAACCCTTGGCGGCTACTGCAACCCTAGCAGCTTATAAATACATCCCGCATAGACCAATTGATCGGTCTAAAGACGGATTGATCGGTCTATCAAGTAATCTTACACTGCTCTGTGTTTCTCACCTACAGATACCACTGATCGATCGGTCGCACCACCAATTGATCAGTTTACCATTTTTAATGATTTTTCTTCACATTCTCAACAATTCTCCTACTTGAAGTAAAACAACTCCAAGCCTTGAAAAATCCCATCAAACTCATCAGCACCTTGAAACCACCACCACAACCACTCAATCATGTGTGACCCAACCTCCTATCTTCTATCCCTGAAGACCAACTGAAGCCAAGCACAGCTTCAGTTTGTCAATGTTGACGCCTTTTGTCAACATATCAGCTGGATTTTTTGTCCCGCTAATCTTTTCAAGATTTAACTGACTGCTGTCCAGTAAAGAGCGAATAAAGTGATATACAGCTGTATGTGCTTCGTCTTGGAGTGGAATGCTGGGTTTTTGGCAAGAAAGATAGCACTTTAGTTATCGCTGTAGAGCGTTCCTCTGTCAACCTTCTTACTCAACTCATCCAAGAGACCCTGTAACTATACCATCTCTTTTTCATCCTCTGTCACTGCCACATACTCTACCTCTGTAGTAGAGAGTGTCATAATCTTCTGCAACTTTGAAACCCAGCTCACTACTATGCCCCCCAAAGTGTAGACAAATCCAGTAGTTCTCTTTCTACTATAAATGTCACCAGCTAAGTCAACATCCACATAGCCTTACAGCTTCAGTCCTGTCCTTGTGAAACATAAAGACGTCTCTGTAGTCCCCCTTTAAATATCTCAGAATCCATTTGACAGCATCCCAATGCTAATTTCCTGGATTGCTCATGTATCTACTGGCTCTCCCACTACATGTGCGATATCTGGTCTGGTACAGACCATAGCATACATCAGGCTACCAATAGCCGATGCATAAGGAACCTTGCTCATGTGCTCCTGCTCTTGCTCTATCCTTGGAGACTGATCTTTAGTTAGCCTGAAATGGCTAGCTAAGGGTGTACTGACAGGTTTAACACCATCCATGTTCAACCTGCTCAGCACCTTCTTCACATATTCTGCCTGAGATAGTCTCACGGTTCCTGCGGCTCTGTCTCTGACTATCCT
>JAOTRH010482482.1:0-25247 GCA_034768845.1 Heliamphora exappendiculata | reverse complement strand
CTCTAGGTGCTTGCTTTAAGCCATAGAGAGCTTTGGTAAGTTTGAAAACATGGTTTGAAAAATCTGAATTTTCAAAGTCAGGAGGTTGTTTTACAAAAACTTCCTCCGAAATAAAACCATTTAAAAAGGCACTCTTAACATCCATTTGATAGAGTTTGAAGTTTTTAAAGTATGCAAAAAGAAGCAACATCCTAATAGCTTCAAGCTTAGCCACTGGAGCAAAAGTCTCATCAAAATTGATGCCTTCTTCTTAATTATAACCTTGGGCTACCAATCGAGTTTTGTTCCTAAAAACTACTCTATTCTCATCCATTTTATTTCTAAAAATCTATTTTGTACCGATAATGGAGTGTTCTTTAGGTCTTAGAACTAAAGTCCAAACTTTGTTCCTTTCAAATTAATTTAGCTCTTCTTGCATAGTCAAGATCCAAAACTCATCGTTTTTGGCTTCCTCAAAATATTTGGTTCAGTTTGGGAAAAGAATGCTAAATTACAACAAACATTATGTAGAGAGAATCGAGTTTTGATACCTTGTGATAGATCACCAATGATAAGATCTTTTAGGTGACCATGAGCATACCTCCACTATTTTAGTAAATCAGAGTTTTTTGGATGTGCAATTTCAGCATTCTGTTGGACTGCAATTTGTTGAAGATTTAAAGCTTCCTCTTGATTTGGCTCTTCCTTTTTTTTGATGAAGATATCTTCTATACCTTTTTCTAAGTCTAACAAGTTATCTTCACAAAAGTCATTTGAAGAACCAATGTTAGCATCATAAAAAATAATATGTATAGATTCTTCAACAACTAGGGTCATTTTGTTGAATACTCTATACGCTTTACTAGATATAGAATATCCTAAGAAAATACCTTCATCAGATTTTGCATCGAACTTGCCCAAAATTTTTTTATTGTTGTTTAAAACAAAATATTTGCATCCAAACGCACAAAAATAACTGATGTTAGGTTTTCTTCCATTCTATAGCTCATAAGGGATTTTCTTAAGAAAAGCTCTTATCATAGCTCTGTTTATGATAAAGCAAGCTGTGTTAACAGCCTCGACCCAAAAGTATCATGGTAGATTATTTTCACAAAGCATGGTCATCGCCATTTCTTTCAATGTCCTATTCTTTCTCTCAACAACTCCATTTTGTTGAGGGGTTCTAGGAGCAGAGAAGTTATGATTAATACCATTTTTATTACAAAACTTTTCAAAATTTTTGTTTTTAAATTCTCTACCATGATCACTTCATATACTTGTGATTTGAAAATATTTTTCATTTTGAACTTTTCGAGACAGTTTTGTAAAAGAGACAAAGGCTTCGTCCTTATGAGCCAAGAATAGCACCCAAGTGTATCTAGTGAAGTCATCAACAATAACAAATGCATATCTCTTGCCTCCAAGGCTTAAAGTCCTTGTTGAACCAAATAAGTCCATATGTAATAGTTGTAATTGCCTAGAAGTTGAAACCTCATTTATGGAATGAAAAGAACTCTAATTTGTTTGCCTTGCTGATAAGCACCACATACTTTGTCTTTTTCAAATTTGATTTAGGGTAACCCAATCACTAATTCTTTTTTCAAAAGTTTAGAAATTAAGTTCATGTGTGCATGTCCAAGCTATCTATGTCATAACCAACTATTATCACTCAAGGCGGTTAAGCACTTGACGTCATTCTTAAAAAAATCATTAAGATTAAATGTATAAATATTTTCATGTCTTTAGCCTTCAAGAATAACTTTGTTATTGGTTGAATTTTCAATAACACACTTAACATGATCAAACACAACTTTGTAGCATTTGTCACAAAGTTGACTTATGCTAAGAATGTTATGTTTCAAACCATCAACAACCAAAACGTTTTCAATAGAAGGGGAAGAAATTTTATCAATACAGCTAATTCCTATAATTTTTCCTTTGCTATTGTCTCTAAAAGTGATAAATCTGTCATCTTTTGGTTTGAGAGATGCAAACATCGATTGGTCACCTATCATGTGTCTTGAGTAAGCGCTATCGAGATACCACATCCCCTCCTTAAATGAGGATTTGAGACATACCTGCAAGGATAATCAAGTTTTGATTTTTGGTACCCAAATCTTCTTGGGTCCTTTGATGTTAGTTTCTTGAATGTGTGTTCCTTTAGGAACTCAAGCCTTCTTGACAAAGATATTTAAAAATTTTCTGTGTGGACACTGTGTGACAGCGTGTCCATACTCATAATAGTGAAAGTAAATGGCATTTGTATGATTAGATGATGCCTTAACAAAAATGTTACTTAAGAATTTTTGTTTCTTCTTGGATTTATATCCAATTCCAGCTTTGTCAAAGACACATTTTTGCATGTCAAGAAGTTTGTCCAAATTGTTCTTTCCTTGAGTGAACTTGTAAACTGTTTTTGTAAGATCCTCAACCTTTTTACTCAAAAGTTTGTTTTCTTCTTTCAAAGTAGAGACTTGTTTTGATAAAACAAAATTTTCACCTTTTAAAGTCTCAATTTTAGTTGAGGATGAAAGAATTAATTTTTTTTAAACAGAATTCTTTGCACATATTTTTCTCAATTCATCATGCAAATCTTAAAATGCGCATTGCAATTCGTCTAAGGAGAAAGGATTATGAGTTACCTCATCATCTTTTCTGGCCATGAGGCATAGGTTTGCTACTTTATTTTCTTCCTTTTCATCCTCAGAGCTACTGTCATCACTTTCACCCCATGCAACAATCATGCCTTTTTTGAAGCCCTTTTTGAATTGTTTTTTGAGCTGAGAACATTCAACTTTGACGTGCCCAAGCATTTTACACTCATAGCAAATGATTTCTTTCTTCTTGAAGTCGCTTTTGAATTTACTTGAGTCGCCTTTGAATTTGGTAGGGTCACCTCGGTGTCCTTCCTTCTTGAAGAACTTTCTTCCTCCTTGTTTCTTATTTCTAAGAAACTTTTTAAATTTTCTTGTGATGAGTGCCATGTCTTCATTTTCATCACATGAAGAGTCTTCCTCATATTTTTTTTCATGAGTTGAGAACTTGAAGGCGATCCCTTTTTTCTGTTTGTAGTCTTCTTCTTCGTCCATCTTGATGTTCATCTCATGGGTCATGAGAGAACCAATGTGCTCTTTTAGACTGAGAGTGTTGAGGTTTTTAGCTTCTTGAATAGCTGTGACATTTGCTTCCCAACTCTTTGGCATACACCTCAAAAAAAATTTTCTATTTCTGTATTAGTGTAAATCTTGCCAAGAAATTTCAGTCTATTAATAATATCAGTGAAGCGAATAAATATATCAGAAATTATTTCATCATGCTTCATTTGGAATAATTCATAGTTATGCACAAGCGGAATAATTTTTGACTCTTTCACTTGATTTGTACCCTCATGGATAACTTCAAGTTTATCCTATATTTCTTTTGCGGTATCACAAGTAGAGATCCTATTGAACTCATTTCAGTCAAGTGAACAATATAAGAGATTCATAGTTTTAATATTTTTTTGTATCTCTCTAATATCAGTTTCAGTCCATTCAGTATCTGGTTTAGGGACATCAGCCCCTTCAACAGTTTTGGTGGGCCTTTTGGGTCCATTTATGATAACACGCCAAAAGTCATAGCCTACGGCTTGAATGTAAATCCTCATTCTATCCTTTCAATAATTATAGTTTGTTCCATTGAATAAAGGGGGTTTATTGGTCAATTGACCTTCGGGCTGGATAGATCCAATGCTAGTGGTTGTCATATAAACTCTTAGACTATTAAGTCAAAAACAAGAGCCCAAATTCTGATACCAATTGTTAGTTCTAGGCAAACCAAGATGGGGTGAATTGGGTCTTTAAAAATAAATTACAATTTAAAAACCTTTTCAAAATTTTTTTAATATTGCAAACAAATAAAGCAAGATAATCAAATATTGAAGCAATGCAAAAATTCAAAGATTAGGAATAGAGAGATGAACCGGACACCAAGAATTTTATAGTGATTTGACTTCTTTCAAGCCTTTACAATCTTTAAGACTCCGCTTGAATAAGCTGAATATTTACGGACACAATCACAAGCCTAAAACAGCTTAAAGAAGATACTATGAAAATAAGCTCATGTTTTGTTATACTCTCTCTTGAACTCTTCTTTGATGAGATTTACTCACTCACTCAAAAGATAAAGGATTACTTACCCTTGATTACAATAAATGAAGAGTATTAATGAGAAACACTCACTCTCTTTACAAAAAAAATTTACAATAAATAAGATAGTAAAGAGAGATAAGGAACAAGAGCTGGAGATTCAGCAATAAATGAGGGCTTGAGAATTCTGAAATTGATTCAAGTAATATAACAGTAAATGTAGGTCTCCAGTGGTAGTAAATGCTGAGAAGTTACTCCTTATATAAACTCTTGTATATTCATAACCGTTAGAGGTAGGTGGGAACAGTAAATGCCAGAAATCTAGCCATTGAGATCTGTTGCGAATTTGAATTTTCGTCGCAGGTGTCGACACAAATGCCTTTGGTGTCAACACAAAATGTCTAGGGTAGGATCCTTTAAGTGGTTGGGTCGACACAAATATTCTGAGGGGTCGACACAATTTTACACTCTACCTTACCAACATCATGATGTCAACACATTTGAATCTGGTGTCGACTCGTTTAAAATTTTAGCATCCGAATGAGGCACTTTTTGTTGACTCAACTTGTCTTTGGTGTCGACACTAATTTCAGTAGAAAGCCTCGGTTCTTTTGTGTCGACTCATCTTCAGGTTGTGTCGACTCAAATGTACTTCAAAATTCGGGAGGAGGCACTTTGTGTCGACTCATGTCTGCTTTAGTATCGACACTAAATTTTGCAGAAAGCCTCGGTATACTTGTGTCAAACTTGAGGTCTCTAGTGTTGACACCAAAAATTCTTCAGGCAGCCTCGGGACTTTTGTGTCGACTCATCTTCAATTGGTGTTGACACCTCAAAATCTGTAGATGGCCTCGGTTCTTTTATGTCGACACAATTTTCATTTGTGTCGACCCAAAATTTCGAATACCAAAAGTGTGAGACACTTTTGTGTATACAAAAAGTGTGAGACACTTTTATGTCGACACAAATTAAATTTGTGTCGACTCATTTTGAGTCCTAAGAGCAACAGCTCTTTTGTGTTGACACAAAACTTGTTTGTGTCGACACTACATTTGATACCTGAAAAATAACTTTATGAAACTGTTTGGGTGTCAAACTATTTGTTCAAAAGGGTTGACACACTTAATGTGATTCAAGTATACTTTGCCTTAAAAGTGTTTGACTTATTTTTTAATTTGGTTCAACACAAAATATTTTCATTTAAGAATATGTGAGTATTTTAATCCTTTTAAGAGTTAAGTCATTTCTTTTGGCTTAAAGTGTCAATCCAAATGATCAAAATGTGTTAACACTTTCATTTTGAAAAATAAAATATTATCCATTTAAATAATTAATTCTTAGAAAATAAATTATAAAAATTATCAAAATCAAAATAAAAAATCATTGAGCTAACAATGATGTTGGTCTACCATGGTAGTGGGTGAGGTATGTGACGCGAGCTAAGCTCATTAGGCCGTCCGAAAAGTGCATTCAATTTCATAGTCAAAGGGAGCTAAAACTGCACATGTACATCGGAGGTCGAGCATGCACAAAAGAAATACTGGGGATAGGCTACAAGCCCCTAAATCTAGTTTTCTCTGATTGCAAACAAAGACAAATTAAAACTCACAGTGCGTGGATGAAATGATCCGCTTTACTTGTCTTTGCGTCTATCTGTTCCAAAATCCTACCGTCGTCAATCTTCAAAGAACTTGAAAAATAAAGAATTGTAACTCACTGCAGTATTATAAGAACCAGAAAATCAAGAACAAAAAAATACTTATTTAATGAATCAATTGTAGCCGTAATTAAATTCCCAGCAACAGTGCCAAAAATTGATTCGTTGACGTACCATATCAAAATAAATATTTTAATTCCTAAAATTAAATACTATTTGGTAGAATAGTGGTTAAGTGCAAGTATCATTTCAACGAAATTTGAATACGATTATGATTTCTTTATAAATATTTTATTAATGATTTTTTTTAGGAAAAGGAGTTTGATTTGAATTATGATTCTAATTAAACTAGAAAACTAAGAAATCAAAGTTTTAGAATTCAAGAGGGAAAGAGATTCTTAAGGGTTTAGAATCCTTCCTAACCAGTAACTCTTAGTTTTATTCAAACTCTAATTTATTTTTATTCGATTCAACCTAATTCTATTGCGACTACAAGACCGATAAGATTATCAAGAAGATAAGCTTGAATCCAAACCTAGCATACTTTATCTAAGCTTTTAGCACGGATTGCCCGGAGCACGATCTGTCCTAACAAAGTGTAGAGTATCTCACATTAAAATATCAAAGCACATATATAACATTTGTATGATCATATTTTCACAATCACAGAAAATAAAATAGAATTAGATAATCAAATTAAAAGCTCGTTGATCAAAACGTCAATGTCTCAAACTATACAACGAATTGAATCCAAGATAAAGAATAAACAAACGAGTTTAAACTACTCCTAAGAATACCGAATTAGGGATTCATCATCCCTTAATAGCAGAAAAAATTTAGCCGCTCATATTGCGACTAGAAAGTATGAAAATTTGAAAAATAGCAAAAACTCGAGTCTCCGTCTTCGACTTTTTGACACATCCTGAGCCTTCCAAATTGGCCTCATAGCTTCACTCAATCCTTTTGTCTTCTAAAAAACTGAGATCCTAGATTAATGAGCCCAAGCCACCTATTTATAGGTAAGCTTTCCACCAGCAGTTTCAATTTTCAAGTGCAACTCTATCTGCGTGGCCCGTTCAGACGCTGGATATTCTGTCCGGACTCTTTTATACTTTGCCTGAACGCTAGACTCTTCTGTGTGGACACACTTCTTTCTGTCAATATTTTGTCCTGACGTTCGTCGGGACGTAATCATCACATAAATTCTTTTGTCCAGACGCCGTCCGAACACGATTCTTGCTGCACCAATTCCGTCTAGATGTTGGAATCGTCCGTCCGGACGCAACTTTTGTAAAAATTTTCATTTTATCCCTCATCTTTTTTTTTGTCCCGTTTTACACAATTTTCTCCTTTAAGCCCCTCCCGATGATACTATTGACAAAAACACTGCAAAACAATTTATGAAACATATTTTTAAGACTTAACATAGTATATTTTGCAGAATACGATCGGCACTTTTACATACCGATGAGTTACGCTTGTTTTCTTTTTTAAAAATGTTCATGAAAAAATGGGATTCTTATTGAAACAATAAAAACAAGCAACCAAACACATTCAAACAACCAAATGCTGAATCAAATAAGTAAACATACGTCTCTAATTATTATTTTATGAACTTAAAATTAATTTATGTTTTTTTAATTTATAACCCTGGGTCCTTACAGCCACATTGTTTTAAACCTGCAATTCAATTATCTTCTGAACCAAAACATGCCAAACCTTATATCCCGATCAACTATGGTTAGAGTTAGATTCTCTTCCCCGCTAAGAAAATGCCATGACATGCTGTCACGGGACAATCAAACTCCACAGCTCCGCCTCCATCTTTTAGTCTGGCCCGACAAAATCCTTCTTTCTAGTCCATTTAGAAGGCAAAGGCGTTGCACTTGAAGCTTCACTTGGATTGTTTTGATTCTGCAAGCTTAATTCTATCTCATAAAAGATGGAAGAGTCCACACAGCCTTGTACATACGTCGTCCATAAGAAGTTCTTCTCTAATTCCAAATCAAGCCACCATCCTTTAACGAGTGACAAACTCAGTAGGACAATCAGTTATCTGACAAACGCAAATGTCTACCTCTTTTTTCTGAAATAGTGAGTTCTCATGTATTTCTTTGAACTTTCCACAAGCAATAACTTTTTTCTATTCTCTTTCTAACCACAGTGATGCTTTCCATAGATCAAATTAGTTTTTTGAGTGAATTACATTAGACTATTCTGTACAATCAATTTCATTTAATTGTCTACAATTCTACTGCATGAGTTTGAGTTAAAAGTTTTGTAGCTCAATCTTATGACAAGTCATAGTTAAGCTCGTTCCTCCATTCCATCTGCACATCGAAGTTAGCTTATGAAATAGGGAACTTGTAACACCTGCCCACTCCACAAAGACAAAACTGAATAAATACATCAACAAAAGAGTAGTTTCTCCACCCATGAGAGAGAGAGAGATGTCAAATCATCAAAAACACCAAAGAAGAAATTTTATCAATCAAGCACAGATCTGACTCGGATAGAAACGGAAACTGTGGCCTATTTATAATAATTAGTTATTGGCTCTGTCCGGATGAACATGTAGTTTCTCCACCCATGAGAGAGAGAGAGATGTCAAATCATCAAAAACACCAAAGAAGAAATTTTATCAATCAAGCACAGATCTGACTCGGATAGAAACGGAAACTGTGGCCTATTTATAATAATTAGTTATTGGCTCTGTCCGGATGAACATAACTTATTAGCTTATTAATTTATAAATAAAAAATAAAATATTTTATTCAAACGAACAAAATAAGTTATATTTTAAGCTAATAAGGTAAATAAGTTAAAAATTATCAAAATAAACCAAGCTTAAAATGTGGCTTACTAATTTATTGACTTATAAACCAAATATAAACTACGTTACTCAAACGAACTAAATAAGTTATATTTTAAGCTAATAAACAAATAACTCAATAAATTAAATAAGCCAAAAATCATCCAAACGAACCAAACTTATTTAAACAAATAAGCCAAAATAAGTCAAATAAATCAAAAATCAACTAAACAAACCAAGCTTAAACGAAGTGACTTATTTGTATCACCCAAACGAACCAGCTAATTTATGTTTTGACTTATTTGTTTATAAACAAATAGGCAATAACCATTGACTTATTTTAGTTTGCTTATTTTCGTTTAAACTTTTTTCATTGTTTACCCAAATAATTATACTGTTCGATTTCTCTCATCAAAACAAACTAAAAAGTAAATTTTTTTACCAAAATATCAAAAATATTCAAATAAGCCAAAAATAAGTCAAATTTTATTTTAATTATTTTCGCCTTTAGTGAATTTTCTTTTTATCTTTCGTTCAATTTTTTTTTTAATTCATCTTATCAAGAATTTAAGATGATTCCAAAAATAAAAAATAAAAAATTAGTCAAAAGATGAAAAAGTACAAAAAAAAAAAAACAACAATAAGCAAAAATTATGAAAATTTGCCCAAACAGGGCCACAGTTCAACTCCAGTGGCAAGTCCGGAGGAACAGCGAATTAATTCGCCCTCTCCATCCAATTTTCAAACAGAATGGAGAAAGAAACTGCTTCGTACATATGTATATTTTATTCTTATGAAACTGCTCATAAGACGGCCAGAAATTTAAAAAAAGCAACTAACGATGCCGCGGCACCCATTGATATGCAAGTAGATCAACACACTAATCCTGCACTTCTTCGGTCTTCTTCTTCCTGGATCCAAGGTACCATCCAAGAGCACCGAAGCCTGTTACCACACCGGCCACGACTGCATAGTTTCTGTACTTATCAGTTGATACTCCGGACTCAGAGGAGGCTGCGCCGCTGCTTGGCTTAACATCATATGCCAAGCCCCCTGTGGTCGTCTGTGGTTTTTCCTCCGGGTTAGGCCCCTGACACCGTTCCACTCATGTTGTCAAGTATAGATATGAATTGTGAATTGAAATCCTTTTTTTCAATCCAAATCGTGAATCAAATTGAATCGTGAATTGTGAAATCTAGTAACACTTTCTAAAATAAGTAGAAAAACATATGTAAAATTTAAAAATCTACTATAAGTGGTGTTTAGCATTGTTCAAACTAGTAGCTTATTGTAGGTAGTGTTTGGTATTGTTCAAACTAGTAAGTTATATATTGTAACTTGTAACAGAAGCTGTAAGCGTTCGATAAAAATTATAATTTATAATTAAAATATAAAAAATATATATAATTATAAGTTATAGCAGAAGTTATGAGTGTTGAAAAAATTTATAACTTATAATTAAAATCAATAGTAAAAAGAAAAAAGCTACGAGCAATAGCTTCCTCAAACACCCCATAAATCTAAATGATTAGATGCATACTAATAATATAGTAGTTGTGAATGATGAATTACGGTCAAGCAAGTCCCGCACTTTCCTCCCTGTCAAGAGTTGTGAATCTGAGCTGCGCCACATATCAGTGTGCATTGAATTGATTGAAAGAAAACTACTACCAAATAGTAAATTAAATGTGGTAAGCATTTAAGGTCAGCATACAAAAAGCTAAAAGATTTCTTTGCATGTTGGAACATGTGAAAAACATTTTTAAATTTGGAGTGTGTAACCAAAGAAGACATGGGCTTTCAGTCTCTTAGACGAGAGAGTTATAGAGCTCGCACTGCATAGAGAAGGGGGAAGAGGATGTAGTACTGTGTTTAAAGCTTCGAAGCTTTAGGAAGTTTGGAAGGAAAAACTACAAAATCAAATGAATGGTATCTGAACTGTAAATTATATGATTTGCAACATGAAAATAGACTCGAATCAGATAGGGGTCAAATTGATCATAGGATACAAATCATGAATTATAATATTCTAACAACTAGCATTCCACCATCAAACATAAGCCTTGTGATGTAACAACCCCAAGCAAAATAAGTAACAAGTAGAGCATGAGAAATAGGAGAACAAAGAATCATGTACCGTTGCAAAAGTGGAAAAACTGTGACTAAAGCTGACCTAGAAATGTTATTCGTAACTATTGACTTATTAGTCTGTTTGCAACTTGAATGCACGTCAAATATATTGAAAGTAGAATAGCCAATATAACACATACAAATAATACTTAAAATTCAACACCAGTAGATTATATGTTACAGACACTTGTGGCTGATCATTCTAGCAAGCTCAGAATGCTACTATGTTCAGCTCTAAACGGGATGGTACTTTTACTCGATCCACGAAACTTGGCTATGCTAATTCGCAGACCTATGGAACTGTGGCTTGTATAGTAATAAATATAATAGCAGAGAACAAAAACTTACATTTAAGGTACTGACTGTGATATCACGAAAAGAAATATACACATAAAATAAATAAATAAATAATTATAGTAATAATTACACATTAAAGTTACGGTTACGACTGTTACAAATTAAAAAAAAAATGTTTAATATTATATATATTTATGCAGAACAAATTCTAAAGATATTAAGCCAAAATATTTTAAATTAAAACAAGTGTTTTGTTATGATTTTAATTTTAATAAGTTAGAATTTTATAATATGTTAGCGAAAATTTATATATTGTGCTAGCTAATAAAAGAAAATAAATATTTTATTTAATAGAAAAGTTATGAAAATTTTAAGAGTTTTGGTTAAATTTGTAAGAAAGTGATAATCAAATAGTATTAAGCTTAATGAAGGCGCATTAACCCCAATAAGGTACGCAACTGTTTATTTATAGAATAACGAAACCGCATAATAAGATATGGTGTGTCCAACCACACCAGATAATAATATTAATAATAAAAAAAAACTAATATAATTATAATAAAACTAGCACTCACCTCAAGTTGGTACATATATATCTAATATGCCCAACTTGTTATATATGTATCGAACCCGAAAACCTAAAACAGACTTAGTAAAGATATCTGCCAACTGCTCCCCAGTAAAAACCGCACTGAACACGATCACACCATTCTGATACCTATACCGAATAAAATGGCAGTCCACCTCGATATGTTTAGTACGCTCGTGGAACACCGAATTCGTAGCAATATACACTGCAGATTTATTATCACACCAAAGTTTCGTTGGGCTATCACAGGGATCACCTAACTCACTAAGCAATTGACGAAACCACAAAATCTCAGATGTGGCCAAGGCCATGGCTCGGTATTCTGCTTCTGCAGTTGACCTCGAAACCACGTCCTGCTTCTTGCTCTTCCAAGAGATAAGATTGCCACCGATAAATATAGCGAATCCAGAAGTTGACCGCCGATCAATAGGACATCCTACCCAGTCAGCATCAGAATACTCTTCCATCATAGAGTGACCGTGATCACTAAAGTGCAACCCCTTATCGGGATTACTGTGAATATAGCGTAGAATTCTAACCACGGCATTCCAATGTGAAACCCGAGGTGCAGCCATGAATTGGCTCGCCACACTCACAGGAAAGACTATGTCTGGTCTTGTCATTGTTGTCAGATAATTTAACTTCCCAACCATTCTCTTATATCTGTTCAAATGAGAAAAAACCTCACCTTCAAGATGGAGAAGTTTAACACTCGGGTTCAGAGGTGACTCGACCCCCTTTGCGTGCAAAAGCCATGCTTCAGCAAGAATATCCAGCATATACTTCCTCTTGGAGATAAAGATACCATTCTTACCTCGTGCCACCTCGACTCCAAAAAAGTATTTCAATTCTCCCAAGTCTTTAGTTTGGAATAGAGATTTTAAAAATTGCTTCAACGCATAAATACCCACTGCATCATCACCTGTGATAACAACATCATCAACGTAAACGATCAATAGCATACAACCAGCAGATGAGCGTCTATAGAACACCGTATAATCTTTGTCGGACTGTAGAAGACCAAACTGGTGCATAACAATACTAAAGCGACCAAACCACGCACGTGGAGACTGCTTCAAGCCATAAAGAAATCGATGGAGACGACAGACCAGCTGCGACCCCCCCTGAGCAACAAAACTAGGAGATTGCTCCATATAAACTGCCTCTTACAAATCGCCATGAAGAAAAGCATTTTTCACGTCAAGCTGGTACAGAGGCCAATGGCGAGTGGAAGCCAGAGACATAAACAAGCGAACAGATGCCATCTTGGCAACGGGAGAGAAGGTCTCAAAATAGTCAACCCCATATGTCTGAGCATATCCCTTGGCAACAAGACGGGATTTCAAGCGGGCAAGAGAACTATCATGATTGACCTTGACCGTAAAGACCCATTTTCAACCAATAGCCTGCTCGCCTTCCGGAAGAGAAACGAGGGACCAGGTAGAAGTGGATTCAAGAGCGTGCATTTCCTCCAACATAGCACCTCGCCAGCTAGGGTCAGCTAAGGCCTCGAGAACAGTACGAGAAATAGTGGCATGATCGAGAATGGCGATGCAAGTCTGTAAGGAGACTGAGAGGCCCTTGTAGGAGGTAGTATAGAGAGGATGATCCCTGCAAGTGCGATAAGATTTCCAAATAGCAATACGAGTATCACGAGCAGAGGAAGGAACACTTACCGTGGGAAGAGGATCCGCAGACGAGGAGATTGGCTCAGTAGAGGAAAGTTCCAAGGAAGCTGAAAGAGTGGAAGGAGAAGGTAGAGAGAACCTCTCAGTAGGAGGAACACCTGCCGAAGAGGATAAAGGCAAGCAAGACACTAAAAAATCAAGATGTTCAAGATCAGACCGCCTATTTCCCGACACAGCTGAATCTAATACAGAAAATAAATGAATAGACTCCACAAAGGCAACATCTCGGGACGCAAAGAACTTGTGGAGAGATGGACAAAAATAGCGATACCCCTTCTGAATCTTTGAATAACGAAGAAAGATGCATTTGACAGCCCGAGCATCCAACTTCGTTCGCTGAGGATGAGTGTCACGAACATAACAAAAGCAGCTAAAAATTCTCAAGGGTAGAGAGAAAAGGCTCGTTGCAGGAAAAAGGACCGCCATTGGAATTTTACCACCAAGAACCTGAGATGGGAGACGGTTAATTAAGTAGCAAACAGTTAACATGGCATGTCCCCAGAATTTCTTGGGCACGTGCATTTGAAACAAGAGAGCACGAGCAGTCTCCATAATATGGCGGTTCTTGCGCTCAACGACACCATTCTGCTGTGGGATAGTGGGGCAAGAAGTCTGATGAACAATACCATTAGTTGAAAGAAAAGTCTTCAGTTTGATGAAGAGATACTCGCCACTATTATCACTGCATAAACATTTAACCTGAGCCTGAAACTGGGTTTTTACTTCCATACAAAATGAGGAAAAAATATATGCTAACTCAGATTTATGTCGCATAAGATATAAGAAAGTCACACGAGAATAATCATCCACAAATATGACTTAATAACGAAAACCAAAAACAAACTCTACTGGACACGGCCCCCAAACATCTTAATGAACTAAAGAAAAAGGAGCCGAAGCTCGTTTATTGACCCGATATAATAAAGGCACACGCAGGTGCTTTACCAACCGACATGACTCACACTCAATATGAAAAATAGAGCGAAAACTAGGACACAGACTATGTAAATTGGATGTAGATGGATGCCCCAGACGGCAATGAGCCTCAAAACTAGGAGAGGGAACTACTAAGCAAGTCGTAGCAGCCACCTCCTTCACCAAGTAAAGCCCACCAGAAACTCGACTTCTACTGATAATCTTTCTCGTCGTAAAATCCTGAAAAACACAACCATCAGGATAAAAAATAAAACAGCAGTTGAGATCATTAGTGAGCTGACTAACAGATAATAAGTTAAATGGATTTCCAAGAGTATGTAAGGCATTAGGTAGGGTTAAGGAGGGTGTGGGAGTAGCGACTCCACGTTCCTTAACCGGTAAGGAAGATCCATTAGCCACAAGAACACCACGATGGCTAGGAGTCACCTGATTGTCAGATAATATACCTGACGAACCAGCCATATGATAGGAGGCACCTGAATTAATCACCCAGGCAGATGGAGTAGTCGCCAGACATGCACTAGGATTACCTGCTAAGGTAGCGGCAACAGGAGCAGGAGGACTAGGGCTAGTAACTTGAGACTAAACATACTGCTCATATTCAGCTGGGGTCATCTCTACAAGGTGCTTCTAAGAAGAGGAAGACGAGTCTGCCTGGGGGTACTCAGCAGTAACATTAGCCACTTGGGACAGTCTTCCATGTAGTTTATGACACTGACTGCGAATATGGCCCTGAATCCCACAATAGTGGCAAGTGCGAGTCTCCCGAGCTCCCCCACCTGTTCGACCTCCATCACGGCCCCTACCACGACCACGGCCACGAGTTCCATTGCCTCCTCGAGAAGCAATAAGGGTAGACTGATCATTAGTATCAGAGGAAGGACGGGTGTCGTCACAGCGCATTGAACAACTCATCCAACGAAAAGTCTCAGATAATGTAAGAATATATATCCAAGCAAGAATCTGGGAACGAGCCGTGTCATATTCAGGATCTAAACTGAACAAGAAGCACACAACGAGAATCTGCTTCCGCTATTCCTGAAACTTACTGATGGAATTAGTGAATGGAAGAAGCCGATTAAACTCGTCAGCAAGCACTTTAAATCCCATAAAGTGCTCCTGAAGAGGATGACCAGCCTGTTGCGAGCGGAAGAAACCTCGCATTACATCATAAAGGCGCAATAAGTCATTTGTGGAGGAATAAATATCCTCCAGATTTCTTTTACCGTATCGGCACTGACAACCAAAATCTTGACACTGCGGTCCATAGAATTCATAATCTGACTGAAGAGACAAGTATCGTCTCGTATCCAGGTACGATAAACAGGAGAACTAGGATCAGAGGCATCGTCAAATAAATGGGAATCCAATTCCATGCCTTGCAAAGATTTCAACACATTCTTCCACCACAAGGGATAAGTAGAAGCACCGTCAAGCTTCTCATCGACAAGCCGAGTAGAAGAAGAAAATACCTTAGTTCTCATTGGTCGCCCGATATCCGTCAGAGACTCAGCAGTCCCAGAAGTCTGCGTAGCAAACCTATCGCCCTCCGATGACATTCTTGTTAAAAAACGAGAGAATCCACAACCAGGTAACGCTCACTACATCAACAAAGATTGGACAACACATAACTTGTTGAATAGAAAGCAGGCCATTGCACGGATGAATGAAGTGATGCAGTGAGGGAGGCGGAAAAAAAGAACTGCTGAGACCTGTGCGACTGTTCCGGTAACTGTTCCGGCGACCGGCGACTTTTTCGGCAACTTTTCTAAGGTTCTGGCGACTGTTCCAGTTCACTATGTTCCGGTGACCGGCGACTTTTTCGACGACCGGTGAGTTTCAGCAACTGTTTGGGCGGCAGCAACTAGTTTCGGCGACGTCAAGGTCTGTCGGCGACTATAGTGAACTGGTTTGGGGTTGTCGGCGCTAGAGGTGGTAGTTTTGGTGGGTTTCGGCGCCAGAAATGGACTGGTGTGTGGGTTTCGACGCTAGTGGTAGTGGTTTGGTGGGTTTCTGCGCCTGCCGACGACTGATGGAGACTGGGTTGTGGGTTTCGGCGCTAAAGGTGGTGGCTGTGGTAGGCTTCGGCGCTAGAGGTGGTGGTTGTGATAGGTTTCGGTGATGGAGGATGAGACTGACGGGGTCAGTGGCGAGGGTTAGGGTTTCGGCGACTGTTGGAGGCTGGTCTGGTGGATTTCGGCGCTGGAGATGATGGTGTTGGCGGGGTGGCGACGTTGGAGGATGAGGTTTGGGTGGTCGGCAGCTAGGGTTAAGGTTCAAGGAGGAGCTGTTGGCGGTGATGGCTCTGATACCATGTTAATCAAATAGTATTAAGCTTAATGAAAGCGCGTTAACCCCAATAGGGTACGCAACTGTTTATTTATAAAACAACGAAATCATATAATAAGATATGGCATGCTCAACCACACCGGATAATAATAATAATAATAATAATAATAATAATACAATTACAATAAAGCTAACAGAAAGCAAAATGCTTCGTGACAGAAGTGGTATCAGAACCAAATTTCGGTTGAAACCCCAGAGCATAGGATTCTTGCATGATTTTGTTTTTTTATGTCATACACGACTGCTTAAATTATTGCATGCATTATAATGTTTTAGTTATTGTCATAACACAAGTTTACACCGTAGAGCATGTCTAAAGAAATTTAGGTGAATGCCGAGTATATCATCTTAATCTTACGTTTAACGATGGTGAAAACACGTAGATCGACCAGGAACGAAAACATTGACGAGTTTATAGCACAAGTAAACGCACAGATGAACGATGCAGGACCTAGCCCAAGCTAGGCAACAACCGGATCCAATTCCTCCTAGACTCGATAACAACCCGCCTCCAGCCAGGGCTTAGGACTGAGACCTAGGGATGCACCAGAACAATGTAAACGGTCCCAACATGAGGGAGTTTCTGAATATGAAGCCACCATCCTATCGAGGAGGGTTGGACCCAATCAAAGCGAATGAATGGATTGCAACCATGAAAAAGATCATCGGGGTTGTGCCATGTACGGAGGCTCAAAAGGTGACATTGGCCACATATCAACTGGAAGGTGAAGCCCAGAGATGGTGGAATCTGAAGAAACAGAGCGAACCGCAAATGGAGTGGGAGCAGTTCTTAGGTCACTTCCGAGAGAAGTATTTTCCCCAGTCTCTGCGTGATGCCAAGCGTACTGAGTTCTAGCAACTCAAGCAGAGAGGGGGAATGACAGTTTCTGAATATGAGGCGGAGTTCACGAATTTGGCGGAGTATGCCCCTCATATGATCCACACTGAACACATGAAGGTCCGCAAGTTCGAGGATGGGTTACGGACAAAAATTAGAAAGATGCTATGCCCGTTGAGATTGCCTAGCTACGCTGATGCGGGAACTACTAGTGAGGAAATCAACGGTCTCCTTGCGCGATGTGCGAAAAAATGCACTAGGGAATTTGCTAAAGGACGACCAACAGATGCTTCCAGTGTGGTGTCGAAGGGCACATCAAAAGGGACTGCCCAAAACTTTCAGCAAAAACAATAGTGGCAAGGGGAACACAAGCCAGGGAACGGGAGATATGAGGAAGCCACCGTACGAAACCCGAAGAAAAGATAACAACCAAAGACATGGAAGAATGTTCGCGCTAGTGCCAGGAGATCCCTAGAACACTGAAGAGGTCGTCGTAGGTAACCTGTTTGTTCGCTCCACACCTACTTACGTACTATTTGATTCCGGTTTGGCGCAATCATTCATATCATCTAAATTTGCTAAACAGTTAAGGGGGACACCAGAACCTCTTGGTTATGAACTTCTGGTATCTCAACCCATGGGCAAAAGAATAATTTGTTCCTCTATATATAAAAATTGCGAGGTAACGTTTGGTGATGTTAGCCTATCGGCAAATGTAATTTCTATTGACATGGGACATTTTGACGTGATCCTTGATATGGATTGGCTTGTGACCAATCATGCCGTTATCGACAGTACATCAAAGTGTATCTATTTTCGTACCCCTCGAGAAGAATTTTGTTTTGAGGGGCAAAAAGTTTCTTCACCCCCCGTCTTCTATATCTGTAGCTCAAGCTCGAAAACTCCTGATGAGAGGATGTCGAGGTTATCTCTGCAGTGTGACAAAAAAAATGCGCAAGAGTCCAAGATTGACAGAGATTCTTGAGATCCGTGAATTTTTGGAGGTGTTTCCTGAAGACCTACCAAGAATGCCCGTAGACCAAGAGATTGATTTTTCTATACAAGTTGCACTCGGGACTCAACCAATCTCTAAAACTCCGTATCGTATGGCCCCAGCAGAACTGAAAGAATTAAAAGTCCAGTTGCAAAAATTATTAGATAAGGATTTTATTAGGCCCAGTATGTCGCCGTGGGGAGCTCCAGTGTTCTTTGTGAAGAAGAAAGACGGGATGAAGAGATTATGCATAGACTACCGAGAATTGAATAAGGTCATAATTAAAAACAGATATCCTTTACCCTGGATCGACAACTTGTTCGACCAGTTGTAAGGTGCGACAATATTCTCTAAGATAAACCTGCGGTCTGGGTATCATCAGTTGAAAGTGAAGGAGGATATTGAAAAGACGGATTTCCGAACGCGGTACGGACATTAAGAGTTCTTGGTGATGCCGTTTCGAGTAACTAATGCGCCGACAGTTTTCATAGATCTCATGAATTGAGTGTTTAAAGAGTTCTTGAACGAGTTCGTGATTGTATTTGTAACAATCCGAACTCAAGATACGAATAGAAAAGAAAGAATATCTCAAAAAAAAAACAAAATCTCAAACTTAAGTTTGTTAAGAAGAACCGGCCTAACCGTTTAACTTTTTTGAGCCCAAGAGAGTAAGAACTACACAAGCATATATAAGAACCCTAATATTGAGAATAAGAAGTTAGTTATAAGCCCAAGTCGTTTAAGACCAGAGTTAAGCTCAAAAAATCAAGAAACGAACCTATGTGAAAAATACCTGAATTTTCTCCTAGAATTAAATAAAAAATATTATTTTGATATAGATATATATATATATATATATATATATATATACACACACACACGCACACACTCAAGTGGCTAACTTTGGAGAATGTGCCAAACTTGGTGGCCAAGTTTTGCAAACTCAAGTTAATTTTAAAGTAACCAAGGTTAGGCTAGTTAATACATAGTTAAGAAAGCTTTCTATTTGACCTTTGGCTATAAAAAGGGACCCAACCCACCTATTCTTCCTCTAAATTTTGTGCAGAGAGAGAGAGAGAGAGAAGAAAAGAGAAGAAAGAAAAAGAAAGAAGAATGAAGAATGAAGAGGATTCATGGAGCTTGAAAGCTAAGTCCAAGATTTTCCATCATCAAGAAACAACTTCTAAATAAAGTAATCAAGGCTCTTAACACTTCTGATTTTATACATATCAAATACCTATTTCATTATTTTCAAACACAAATCTAAGGTTAAGAATCGAGAACTTAAAAATAAAGACAATATAGTTAGATTTTTGGGATTGTTTGGTATGAATGTTGAAGTTGTGAGTTGGTGTGGGTTTTTCCATGGGTTCCATAACTTCTATAAGCTCTGGAACATTGATATATTGAAGTACAACACATGTAAACAAAGAAGATGGGTTAAAAACTTACACATGATACTAAGAAGCTAGAACCAAAATATGCCTGAGTTTTGGGCGTTTTGAGCTTTTTGCCCTGATCTTTGGAACATCATAACTCAATGTAAAAAAATGCTGTAAGCCTATTATGTATGCCCAGACCTAGGTTTTTGTGTTATCGTTCATCCAAAATTGGTTTGAACACATTTGAGTGAGTGAAACTCGAGATATTGTAATTCTACCAAAGTGTGTCGGTTTCAAACCAGTCAACAATACAGATCTAAAAACCCTAGTTTAAAATGAGATCCGAACATTGGTTAAAACATGAAAGTTGTAGATAACGTGTATATTTAGCTACCCACCAAAAAAGAGCCCAATCTATTGAGTTTTGATGGATCAAAACCCTTTGAAAGTCTTTGTTGTGTTTCAGCCCTCAAAAGACACCTCTATCATATATTTTTGTATAGCCCAAAACCCCTATGTTTAGTAACCTACTCCAAAAGTGGTCTACATGAACATTGTAGTTAACATATGGAACTACTTGCTGTCCAAAAATCAGACCTAGATGCCTCCAGAAAGTCTCTCAAAACTGTTTCAAACTCTCTGTCCAAAATCGGCTCTGCTGAGTTTTGGCAGCTGGTAGAACCTATTTTATAAAATAGCCAACAACTCTAATTTGTTCCAAATAACCACCTTTAGCACTAAACATGAAACTTGTAAGGGATATGTTAAACTAGAGCATATCCAAAAACGGGATCACTTTTGACTTGTTTGGATGCCCCAAAACCAAGACCAGCATAGACACTTTTCTGGCCAATTTTTTGTGCAAGTGCTGAACCGTTTTTATTTTCGTCAAGTATTTCACCTAGTTGTCTTATGTTTTGGCCTTAGTGTAAAACATAAAAGTTGTAAAAATATTTTAATCTAAATCATCACCAAAAATCATAATCCAATTCCAAGTCTAAGTGCCTTAAAATGCTGCAATACTTTAAAGTTTAATGATTAGAAAAGAATAATAAATGATTAAATTAAATCCTTAATCAAGTGAAGTATTAGGAAAGTACGAAGTACCCCTTAAACCTAAAAAGAAAATAACTATGGTCCCAAAAATCAAAAAAACATTCAACAGTCCAAATCATTTTAGTACTTCACATTCTAAGAGGGACAGAACTCCATGTTGACGGTTAAATCATGTTTGCTTGCTAGGCATGGAAATTTTGTTACCCGAGGAGCAAGCTTAGCTTATTGACAAAGGCTCAGTTTGTACGCATATAAGATAAGGTGAGAGTGTTTAGCCATTATTTTGAACTTAAATTTATGTAAATAATGCTTGAAAATATTTTGAAGCGCATGTTTTGAACTATGACCAGTTTGACGATCGCATGAACCTGTTGTTTTTAAAAACCATGAAAATTTTAATTCAAGTGTGCTATCCATGATATTTTGAGCTAGCATGATATTATTATAAAAGTATGGTTAATGTAATGTGGTTGTTCTAAAATGCCAAGTTACAAGGATTTTCAACCCTTTATATTCCGTTATGAGGGAGGTTATCCAACTATGAGTTTTTCATTTGCCCCTATAAGGGAGGTTTCCCATTAAGCGGGAGTTTTTGCCTTAAAGACTTTGGAGCTGAGTCCCAGGTTTTAGCACACACCACTCGTACTTTGTAGAGGGTGGCCCTCATTCCATCACGTTGGTATCCGTGCATTGCAAATTGAGGTTACAATATCGTCGGAACTCCTAGTCGTGAGGTTGACGATTACTTTGACACTATTGGGGTTTGAGTCTAGATTTGAGAAAGTGGTCATACATTTTAAATTTGTAGCGATTGAGCCAGGAACATATTTCTGTTTGCAATACAGAGAAGATTCTATATAATATGTGATATTTTCATGTTCAAGCAAATGCATCAGTTTCTATATTTTCATGAAAAATGTGATGAATTGTTTTTTTTTAAAGAGTTTTTAGTTATCCTTAACTAAGTAACTATCTTTTCTGTTCATGATAATGCTAAGTGCGCTCTCCTGTAACCTCCGTGGTTGCAGATACCAGAAACGGCTAGGAGTTGGTCCACCACAGGCGTCGTCGAGTAGTTTTGGTTCTGGTGTTGGGAATCATTTTGGTTCGGTTTTCTTTTATTTAGTTTTTAGTTTTGGCAGAGCTTCATGTATAAGATCCTGAAGGTTTTTTATGTTTTAGAAATAATGTATGCCCTTGGGATGGCGAATTCCTAGTGACTCATGTATACCTCTTTTGACATTAAGGTGTCGTGATTGCTTAGAAGTTCTTGTTTGGTCACTTAATATCTTTATCCCTTATCTTTCTTTTTGACCGTCGGTCTGCAGTGGGATCACATCCCTTTGTACAGGTTTGGTGCCTTGTAGGAGTGGAGTGTAACAGTATTCATCAACAATATCCTAATCTACTCTAAAAGTGAAGACGAGCACGTGAAACATCTACGGAATGTGCTACATACGTTAAAAGAGCATAGGTTATACGCCAATCTGAAGAAATATGAATTGTGGTTGAAGGAAGTGGTATTTTTAAGGCATGTGGTCGGAAGTAACAGAATATCAGTTGATCCCCAGAAGATAAAAGAAGTTGTGAACTAGCCAATGCCAATGACAGTGACAGAGATACGAAGTTTCTTAGGCCTCGCAGGATATTATCGCCGGTTTGTACAAGATTTCTCAAATATCGCGGTACCACTAACGGAACTAACTCGGAAAGAAGAACCTTTTATTTGGAACGAGAGACGGGAGAAAAGTTTCCAAGAGCTAAAAGAAAGATTGACAACGGCACTTGTACTTGCTCTACCAGAAGGCACAAAAGGATTCTCGATCTACAGTGATGCGTTAAGACAATGATTAGAATGTGTACTGATGCAGCATAGGAAAGTCATCGCCTACGCTTCACAACAATTGAAGATCCACGAGAAGAATTATTCGATCCACGATCTCGAGTTAGTAGCCATGGTGTTCGCACTTAAGATCTTGCAGTATTATCACTACGGAGTACCGTGCGACGTGTATACCGATCACCAAAGTTTGAAGTACATTTTCACGCATAAAGAGTTGAATTTGAGACAAAGAGGCTGGTTGGAGCTAATAAAGCATTACGACATCAACATTATGTATCACCCTGGGAAGGCAAACGTGGTAGCTGACGCTTTGAGTCAAAAGGCTACGAGAACAATGAATAGTCTTCTTGCACAGCAACTACAATCTCTTGAGAGTGCTAAACAGCTGGAGCTGGACAGGGAATCTACGTTCTTTTGTGCGGCAATCATAGTCCAATTAACTATTCTAGAAGAAGTAAAGCAACGGCAACAAGATCCGAAGTTAAAGGCAATTTGCGACCGAGTTAAGGCGACGCCAGACTCAAATTTTTCACTTTTGGATGATGTGTTGAGATTTCGAAATCGGATGTGCACCCCAACATTATAGAAGTAAAGCAGAGGATACCAAACAAGGGTTATAAATTGAAATTCGCGATACACCTCGGGCTAATGAAAATGTATCAAGATCTACAAAGGACATTTTGGTGGATAGGAATGAAGAGGGATGTGGCCCCATACGTGAGCAAATGTCTTCAGTGCTAGCAAATCAAAGCGGAACATCGAAGATCGGCAGGTCTCCTGCAACCTTTATCGATTCCGAAATAAAAGTGAGAGCATATCACAACGGATTTCGTGATAGGGCTACCTCGTACGCAGAAAGGTAACAATTTTATATGGGTAATCGTTGATTGACTCACAAAGACAGCTCATTTCTTACCAGTGAAGAATGCGTTCACAATCAACCAGTTGGCCAGGCTCTATGTTCGAGAAGTTATGCACTTACACGGAGTTCCAGTGACAATCGTTTCAGACCGCGATCCGAGGTTCATCTCTCGATTTTAGATGAGCTTTCAGAAAGTCATGGGTACCAGCTTAAACATCAGTACGGCCTTTCATCCACAAGCGGATAGGCAGTCAGAACGGACTATTCAGACAATGGAGGACATGCTTCAAGCTTGCGCAATAGATTTTCAGGGAAGTTGGGAAGATCACGTTGTGCTTATCGAATTTGCTTATAACAATAGTTTCTAGGTCAATATCGGGATGGCACATTTCGAAGCACTCAATGGGCGAATATATAGAACACCGGTTTGTTGGACAAAAACGGATAAAGATCATCTCACTGGAACAGAGTTGGTACAAGAAACAATTGAGAAGATCCGTCAAATTCAAGACCATATCAAGATTGCACAAGACCGACAGAAGAGTTACGCTGACGCACATCGACGAGAGTTGGAGTTTTAAGAGGGCGACATGGTTTTCTTAAAGGTGTCCCCAATGAAGGGTATTCTTCGGTTTGAACGGAAGGGCAAACTAAATCCTTACTATATCGGACCTTTCGAGATCCAGGAAAGAGTAGGACCAGTAGCCTATCATTTGGCCTTGACACCTGATCTCGCTCAAGTGCACGATGTATTTCACGTGTCAATGTTGAGAAGGCATATTGCCGACCTACCCCATGTCTTCACACGACCACCAGTACAGTTTGGTCAGAATCTAGCCTACGAAGAACGACCAGTGCGCATCATGGATCGGCAAGATAAGCGACTTCGTAATAAAGTGATACCGCTCCTCAAAGTGGGACAATCATTTTGGAGGAAAAGCAACGTAGGAAAATAAACCGACATGAGGAACAAGTACCCAGTGCTGTTTGAGTAAGGTACGATGCATTCTAACCTAACCCGAGTAAAGTTTGGGGAACCAAACTTCTAAAGGTGGGGATAATGTAATATCTCGAAAAAAAATATACACATAAAATAAATAAATAAATAAATAATTATAGTAATAACTACACATTAAAGTTACGGTTACAACTGTTACAAATTAAAAAAAAATAATGATGTTAAGTTATAAAAATATATATATAAAAAACATAGACATAAATATGTGCATATACATCAATATACATATATATAAACATATAATTATAATAATAATATACATTTAATTAAAATAATATTATTATTTATTAGATTGTATAAATGGGTGAATTTATTGGGAGTTATGTTGTAATTGAATTTTTTTTTTAAAACAAAACATTAAGAGCCTTAAAGTAGCTGCCGTTTGGCTCAGGGATGTTAAGTATATAAACATAGTTAGGATAGGAAAAAGAAAACAGAGAAGGAGAGAGAGAGAGTTTGAGAGTTTGAGAGTTTGAGAAAAAATATAAAGAAACGGAGAAAGAAAACCAGTGCCAGAACCCCCCACCCCGACCCCGACGCCCTTTCCCGTCGCCCCGATGCCTGCCCACGCCTCCGGCCACCCCCGACACCGGCAACGCCACCGCCGGCCACCACCGTTCTCTCTCTCTCTCCTCGATATATATATATATATATATATATATATATATATATATATATCTCGCTCTCTTG
>JAOTRH010482461.1:0-25252 GCA_034768845.1 Heliamphora exappendiculata | reverse complement strand
TTAAGAACAATAAAATAAACGGTTTAGATCATGAAAATGTATTTATTTTGGTTAGAACCGTTAACCGAACCGTGTCCGTTCCGTTGTCACGGATTGGTTCCGGTCCGGTTCCGTTCCGGTTCTGTTACTTGAACGGTTCAAACACGGTTCCAAAAAACCTAGAACCGTTATGAATTGTTTGATTCTTGATTTTTTTAAAAATTGGTTCAATTCGGACCGTGTGCACCCCTACTCTGCACATAATTACTCGAATTCTCTAACTCCTTTCCTTCAGCAAATTTGGTTATTAGAATGCTTAAGCTCGATCATAAATAATATTCGGCGCTTGAATAAAACTAGTGTTTATTTTATTTTTAATATGACAAAATTAAATTTTAAAAAACAGAACTGATTAAATTTGATGTTACAGTTGAATTTGAAACTGCCAAAAAGAATGGAACCTCTTTGATCCAGTCAAAAAAAAAACTACTAAGTTATATTGAACTGGCCAAACAAGATCGAGCAAAAATAATGTTAAACCAAGATAATAGCGAAAAATTCGGAGCAGTGAAAGCGAATTGATGCGAACAAATGACGGAGCAATTAATCAAACAGTGACATCCGAATCAAATCAATAGTAATTATCCCCGCTGAATCAATAGCAATTATCCATCAATAGAAGAAAGATGTGTATGGCATACTACAAATATTGTAGGGACTTAATTGGAGCGTGATGGCGCGTCGGAACTCTATTTTTAATGTATAATATCTCGTTGGAATCCTCTCCACGAGATAAAACTTTTAGTATATTTAAAAATAATTTTTAATCACTTCAAATTTTGAGTAGAGAGAAAAAAAATAGTTTTAACCAAAATTCTGATACAACTCGTGCAAAAAAAGCCCAAAATAATCACAAACAAATTTAAAGTGACAAATTTTACGTGATTTGACAATTTACCTACGTTTACGGGCAACGAAACTCAATATATGAAGAAACGATTACAAATTACTCAACTATTTCACAAATTCTCTTTCTCAAATAACTTGTACACACTAATTATCTAAACATATAATCATATTTATATGAAAGAAAAATAGATCTAGTCTAATCATATTTGTGGTAGTCGAGTTCAAAACTAATTAAACTTTTGTAAATTCATATTCTTTAGAATTCTTCAAAAAGTTAAATTGATTTAAATAAAATTTAGTAACATGATAGATTAGAAGTTTATTCCAATTCAAACATAATTTGAGCCAAAATTCTCAATTGCTAACATGTTCAAATGATGTTATTCATAAACCGTTTAATCATTTAATGACATAGTTTCGATAAAAAAATTTTAATTTTAATATTAAAATTTTTTTTTTGCATGAGCAACGTGTATAATATATACGTAAAATTTTGTAACCGATGCATTTATTTGAGAAAAAATATTATTTTTATATAATATGATACATCAAATGGAGTGCTTTCTTTCATTTGCAAAACTTTTTTTTTTTTGAAAACATAATTCTAAAAATAAGTCTAAAGCATTTATATCAAAAAATATCATATTATAGATGACACTATTTTTTCAAACTATCTTTGTGTAATTATGATTTATTTTTTTATATTAATTAAATAAATAAAAATATTCTTGCATAAATAAAACTTACTTCCAATGTGATATTCCCAAACTAATAATAATCAAACTATGTATTTCTAATAAAATAAAATGCATTGAAATAGAAAACGTAACAAAAAGAAGATGAATTATATAAAAAACCAACTGCAATTACTTATAGCATGTTTGCTACGCGTGAATGGAATATATGTGATAATAGAATGTTACGTAGAATAGAATGAAATATTCATTCTCATTCTATTTTTTGGTTGTCAACACGAGATAAATGTGGGAATAGAATGATTATTTCTATTCCTATGTTTGGTATATTTAGCAAATCGAATAAAATACTATGCAAAATTTTTAACAAACGAAGATTAAATCTCATATATTGACAAAAAAATATTGAAATTTTATCTAATTTGATTAAAATAATAAATTATAAATTTCATAATACTCAATTATCAAAAAAAGTGCTATGGAATACTAAAAATAACTAAAATAACATTTAAAAATGTTGCAGACAATGGTGGAGCCGTAGGCGACTCTACAGTGATAATAGTGACAATCATAACGCTAGTGGGTAGTGGTAAAGCAACATCAATGCTAATAGCGTCGGTGATGATGATAGCAGCAACAATGACGTTGGGATAGTGGTGGAAGTAGTGGTGGTGGCAATGGTGATGGCGACGACGGCGATGGGGTGGTGGTAGTGCCCTCGACAATGACGACAGTGGCAGTAGTGGCAGGGGGTTGTGGTGGCCGCAATGGTGGCGACAGAAGTAGCGGGGGCGATGGGGTGATTAGGTGCTAGCGGTGGTGGTGGTGGTGGTGGTGGTGACAGCAGCAATAAGGTGGTGGTAGTGGTGGTGGTGACAGCAGCAATAGGGTGGTGGAAGTGGTAGTGACGACGACGACAGTAGCGGCAATGGTTGGGTAGCAGCAATGACAGTGATTGTGGTGGTAGGGTGATGGGGTATTGTTGGCGGTGGTGATAGCGCAATGGGGTGGGCGGTGATGGGGTGGAAGTAGCAGTGGCAGCGGTGGCAAGGGGGTGATAGTGGCGGTGGCAATGGGGATGGTTGAAAGAAAAAATCTCTATTTAATAGGGCTTCTTCCTATACCTATAAATTCCATTGGACCCTAAAATAATACATTGGAAGACTTCTTTAGGTCTTCAAATATCAATAGGTTAATTATTTCGCTCTTGTATTTTCCAAAAGGAAAAATGAGCTTTGAGAGTTATGGTTTTGTGGTGTGGCAGGGTGGCAGTAGCAGTGGCAGTGTGGTAGCTAGGGCGGCGGTGGTGGTGGCGATGGAGGTGGCGGTGGCGGGGTAGTTGCTACGGCAATGGAGGTGGTGGTGGGGTGGTGGGGTGATGAGGTGCTGGTGGTGTCGGTGGAAGTGGTGGTGCCAATGGCTGTAACGGTGTGAGGTGGTAGTGGTGGCTGCAGTAGGAGTGGTGGCGGTGGTGGAGTGGTTGAGCAGTGTTGGCGATGGCGAAGTGGTTGTGGCGGTGATCGTGGCGTCAGAGTGGCAGTGGTTGGTGGCGATAATGATAGTTATGGTAGTGGTGGTTGGTGGTTGCGGTAACAACGATGGTGGTGGCAATGGTGTGGCGGTGGTTGGTGGTGGTATTGATGTTGTTTGCAGTGGTGGTTGGTAGCTGTGCTAACAACAATGGTAATGGTTGCAATGGTGGCAGTGGCAAATAAATGAAGCTTCTTCTGTAATAGAGACCCTAGATAAACACTTAAACTGCTCAAAGTTGGAGCCAAACTCAATATGATATAGTTTGTTTAACTAATATATATATATATATATATTCTTGAACAATCAATTTAATTAAGAGTACGGATTTAAATCACATAACCAATCACAAATCATCAATTTTTACCAATAAAAATATTTTTTTTAAAAAAAAATAAAAATAACACATTTTTATCAATGAGAGTAAGTGATCTATTATTGGTTCTGTAATTTAAATCTCTATGCTTAGAACTTTTTCATGCACAATTGTGTCCAATTAGGCTTCCCACCTAGGTCCATGGTGAGACTTCAACCCATGCTAGCTCCAATATATGCTTATGAGGCCATGTTATTCAAAAGCTTAAGTCCCCGTTTGGGATAACAAAATTATTTTTTATAACACTCAACTTTTTATGTCATATTGTTTAGCATTTTTAAAAAATTAACTAATTTATTTTTACTTCTTTATTATGAAAAAAAAAGTCTATTCATATTCCGAATAATTTATCTCTTTTGAACAAAATGAGTATAGCATTGTCAATACTAAATGTCAACTTTATTATAAAAATAAAATTAAAAATTGTATTCTCATTCTAAATACTATAGCATAAAAAGTAAAAAATAAAAGCATATTAAATATTTAAATAAAAATAAAAAACTATCTTAAATAAAATTATTCCAAATAATTTAACCTTTTCTTTAATAATTTCTTTTTAAAATTAATATTTTTAGACATCTCAAACAAAACCTTAATCAATCATCCCATGTCATGACTATTATTTACTTCTTCTTCTTTGTTTTTTAAGGGAAGATTCTACATTGCAGTCAATATAATATTGAGTAATTATCCAAAAGGGTATCCCTATGGCTTCTCCACTTTTTCACCTCTCCAAAATACATTTTGGAGTTGAGCATCATATTGAGCTCATGAGATTCATTTCTCTCCATATAATGTGCCTTAGATATAAAAATAATGTTTTAAGTTATTTCTTTGCCCTGCCTACTAAGTTAAACAAATTAATATGAAAAAGAGGCAGACCAACTCCATGATTCTCCACACCCATTTAATACCTTTGAATCACACAATTTGCTCCCTTACTGTTGTTATGTGGATGTTTCTAAGAACCAAACTAAACATTTGCTTTTCCAATGAGTACACAATTTGAAAAATGTAGAAAAATGTACTGAGTTGGGACCTTGGTGTAAGCTAATCACACTAAGGGGTGTTGCGAGGCTAAATTTTTTTTATATTTTGAATCGTAAAATTTAATCGGAATTGTTCATTATATTTAGCTCATTAAATAGATAATTCTCATAAACAATCAAGTCAATCGAACATCACTATCTATCTGATCAAAATATATATATTTTAAAAAAATTAATTAGCTTATAATATTTTGTGAGTAAACTATCAAACAAATATATCTGCATTATATGATTAACAATTTTTGAATAATTTTATTTTTTATAAAAAAAATTTTCTTAACGAGTTCAACATAATAAACAATTCTGATTAAATTTTAATATTCTAAATAAAAATAATTTACTCTCACAATGCTCTTGTTGTGATTAGTCCACAACAACAGTCCCAGTTCCAAAATGTACACAATAAATTATTCTTCATTTTTAGTTTTCCAAAACCACTAGAAGAAATGATTCCCACAGTTCTCTCACTCTTTCCAAAGCTAATGGTGATGAATAACATGCAAGGCTCGGCATAATTATTTATTTATTTTTTTTATTTATTTATTTTTTTTTAATAATTTTTTTTATTATTTAGTTAAATTATTATACTTTTTAACTTAATAAGTTAAAAAAATAAAAAAATAATAATTAAAATATAAAAAAATACAAAAAAAATAAAAAGTCAAAATAAACCAAATAGCTAAATTTTATATTGATTTTTTTCTTTAGTGACTTTTTTTTATACATTTTGAACAAAATTCTTTATTTTTTGATTTATTCAAGTAAAATAATTAGATAAAATAAAATCCTTTAATCAAATGATCAAAAAAGCCTATAAAAGACAACCAAACAAAAATCAAATTTTAACCCAAATAGGGCCATAGGTGAAAAGGGTTTGGCTTCTTTACTGTTGCCCAGCCTATACCAGTATACTATAAAATTGACAATGGGATTGGGTGGGGGCACAAGGAAAATCTTTAATGCTAATTCTCTAATTGATAAGGGTAAGAATGAGAAAAAATATCAAGAAATTAGCAGAGGAGAGGCAGGACGGTGGTGGAATATATTAGAAATAATTTTTAAATTTGAAAAAATAATACTAATAAAAATTACAAAGAATATAATAAATTAATAAAAAAATAATAGTCAATGCATCACTATAACTAAAAAACTCAAATGTAAGAACAAGAAATGAAAAATGAGAGATTAATATAATATTTGCATATTTTAGTCTAATTATGTTTTCTAAAAATGAACTTTATACACATATTAATAGCTATTTTATGTAATAATCGACGGGGTAAAAAAATGGGCAGGAGAAATAATTATTACTATTACTACTTATAGATAATTTGTATATAATGAGGTGGACACATGCAAACGGCGACACGGAATGAAAAAAATTGTTATTTTTATATTATATTGTTGGTCTTTGCTTATTTTATTTTAGATTTTATATATTTTTTAAAAAAATATAATTTGTTTAGATATTTACTAATATTTTATTAATTTTATTTTTTTATATAAATAATTTAAATATTAAATTTATAAAATAAATAATTTAAATTATTGAAATAAGAGTGACCAAGCCCTGCAAAAGTCAACAAATCAGCGTCTGCTGGTTGGCCTAACAACAGGCATACTTGGTCCTAAAAAAAGATCAAAAGTTCAAATTTCATCAACATTTCTGTCACATCATTTGTTTTGCATGGTCTCCTATATTATTTTATTTGAGATAATAATTTTATTTGTTTTTATTGTATTTTTTAATTTTATCTGTTAGCTATATTTTTTATCTTTTAATATTTTTTTTATTTCTCTGATCCAACCCGTTAAGACAAACCAAAAATTAAAGTAAAAAATTATCAAAAATTAAAAAAAGACAAAATAAGCAAATTAAATTTTTGATTAATAGTTTTTTACGTCATAAAATTTTCTCATCAAGATGAGTCTAAAAAATAAAAATACTAACCAAAAATTTTAAAAAATTTTAAAAAAACCAAAAAAAAAATGTCAAATCTCTCATTTTTATCCTAAATTGGTCATAGAGATGGTCCGATGATTTCAGGACCTTAGACAAGATATAAAAGAGAGGCCTTTAATACTTAAATTTATTTTTTATTTTTAAAATTTTAATTTTTTTTTCTTTTAAAATTATTGTTTCATAATCAAGTTTCTAACATGTGACTTTTTCAATTGATAAATTGTTAATTTAATAGTCTCTCTTGTGACATGAATGATCTAAAATAAATTTTCATTAATTTTAATTTAGAAAATTTTGTTTATACATAAGATATTGTTACTATAAAATTGTTAATAATATTCTATAAATAATACATAAATTTGAAAAGTAAAATTTAGTCTTTTAATATAATTTAGTACATTAATTAGAGTCTTCCATAATTTTTTATTGGTACAATTTCTTTTAAAAAATTTAATTTTAAAATAAATATAAATCATTAATATCATTAAAAATGTCGTGTTTTAAAAAACTATCAAAATTAAAATAAAAGCTATTATCATCTCGTACTTTCAAGTTTTTTAAATTAAATAAAAAACAAAAATTTAACTTTATACCTTTGAGATTGTTTAAACATGTTTACAATCAAAAAAAGAACATGATCTATAATATATAAATAATGTAGGGTTCTTTAGAAGAAAATTAATTATTAAATATTGGATAGGCAAAGTATGCAAAATAATTACAGGTTGAAAAGAGAGTGATGGTTGGATAAAGGAGAAGACTAGCCAAATTTAGAGTATATGACAATATGAACAATGTGAATCATAACTTGAATTATTATGATCCCTTAAAAGCACGACCGTTCCTCCTATTTATAACCATTTGATGGAGTTATTAGGATTAAAACAGAATTCCTAAATGATATAGTCAGATCAGGAAAGTTGATCTCTGAGATCAAGAGATCCTCTCGAACATTTCGAGTGTTATTCGAATAATCAGAATCAGTGTTCTACTTTAGCATGACTACGTCAGCCAGTGGATACCCAGTGCATACCTGACCCATTTGGTTCCGGCGTCTGACTTACCAAGGTTAAGTGATTCAAGGGTCACTCAAGTAACTCGAGTGGGTGAGTCCCATAGTTTGACAGAATTCTTTCCTTAGCTATCAAGCCATATGTTTTTCAACGTCTCGTGCAAAATTAAACTATCATTATCTTCATTTGTCTGTAGAATATTCTTTCGATTCTCAGAAGAATCTATAATCATATAGTGTGTTCTATATTTTGGCTATTCATTCTGTGCTGAGCCATATAGCCTGTATTATGTCATCATAATCAGGTAATCAGAGGCTTAGAACTATACATACAGTATGTGCTGTCTTCATGGTCTGTGCCATAGCCATATAGTCTTATAACATGTGTTATGCTTCATAGTTTGTGCTATGATCATGTAATCTCATAATTTTTGCTATGCTTCATAGTTTGTGTTATGAAATATCTTCATTAGTATTCAGGGTTATATTCATATAGTCTGGCTATATTTTCTTGTGCCTCTGCGCGATGAGCAGCAATATTAGTTTAGCCGTGCCACTAAAGGACTCAGTAGCTCGAGTGGCTCGAGCTTAGTGTCTACTCCCTTGTAATCTCCATGGTTTTCATTTGGACCAATACAGGTGGCTGAGCCACCAAGGGGCCTCGTGGCTCGAGTACTCAAGGTATTGAGGGGCCCTCTGGCTCGAGTTTTGAGAATTTATCTATTCAATCCTTGTAACTGGAATCTATTTGATTATTTGATTCGCTATTAGGATGGACCCGAGCAACTTGAGTGACTTAGATTACTCGAGTGTCACCCAAATGCATAACTGTCCCAATAGTCTTCGTCTGAGTTACTCGATTGTTCTTCAAGTGGCTCAATTATTCTATTCCCCACGAATCACGGGTGGATATTAAGTGCTCGCATCATTTGGATGTTGTTGCTTCCTTGTCATTATCCTCGAAACAATTTCTATTTATTTTCCCTTTCTCGCTGCGTCAAGTTCTCGCTTGAGTTGCTCAGGGTATTGATTTATCCAGCTTATTAATGTTTCAATGACTCGCCTCATCTTTTGGTCACCTACAAAAAATAATTATTTCTAAAAAATTCTGATTATTTGTAGGAGAAATAAGAAATCAATTCGCATAGAATAAAAAATTGTATAAAACAGATAGCCAAATTGTAGAAATAAATCAAATAGTGTATTAAGTGTAAGAAAGAAAAATAATAACAACGATTCTTTTTGAAAAAGTTTTCAAAAGTTATTACAATTATTTTTAATGCCATAATATTTAAGTTATTTCAATTTATACTATTTAGAAATTTTAATAGTTATTTCTGTTTACACTTTTTTAAAATTTTAATAGTTCTTTATAGCAACTCCGTTGATCTTGAGAGGCATAATTCATTGAATGAAAAAAAAAAGGCAAAATATTGAAGCTTCCAAGCTTTAATTTGTTTTACACTTTTTTAAAAAATAGTTTAGTATATATATATTTTTCATTTGATTAAAATGGAGCCTAGCCTACTTTATTTTGAAACCTAATTTTTTATTTTTATTATATTTTAAAAATCATATATAATAGTATATATTATACAGAGATAAATTTGAAAGCCTAAATATTTTGAAGACTTTAGACAACCGACCAATTCGCCTAACATGTGAGCCGTCCCTGTCTAATCATGTCTACTATTACAACTGAGATCTTTGACAATAAAAAAAATTACATAGACAAAGACTTTGACAGATAGAGCAACAAATGATCATTAGTCAATGAAATAAAATAGAAATTAGAACAATAAGACACGGGCGCGCGCGCGCGCACACACACACACACACACATATATATATATATATATATATATATATATATATATTACCACATTCATAATAATTCTGTTGAATATTGAATCCCCGTTGCTATTATAACATCTTGGAACTACCATTTTATTTATTTATAATTATACCAACCAATATCATCCATCAAACAATATCTCATTTTATTTTGAGTTGGTCTTGGTTTTTAATATTTATGTCCATACACGTTGTACCAAACAAAGATCTAAAGATTTTAAAATCACAATAAAGAAAAAATAATGAAGTATAAAAATTATGCATAGTGCATATGGTGAGAGAAAGTGTTGTAGGTTTGGTGGCATACATTTAACTCGGTTTTCTTATAATACGTTCACGACCCATGTGACTCGTTTAATAGAATTCAGATGCATAGTCCATTGTCTTATAAAATTCGATCCGATTCATCTTACTAGATTTTTTTATATACTAAGTATTTTTACAAACTAAAGTTTTGCCTGAGAATTACGGATTCCACTTACTCATTGTATGCATTCTCCTGTTTTATAGTGCATTTTTTGTCAATTTTTGTTCGTGAAAATAGGCTTAAAATCGATTCTGGTAAACTTTGTGCTGTTGGGTGATTGTTTGTATTTTCTTTTCTCAATAAAGAAATGCTCTATTTTCTAGAATTAATTGGAAGGGAAAGAGAGGAAAGAAAGATGAACCTCCTAGTCATAAGATGCAAATATTTTTTGTCCTCTCTTGTATTGCTCCAAACAAATTTGGGTTATACATTTCTGTAAGTTCTATTATTTTTTTTATGTGAAATTCATATAAATATGTAATTCAAATTTATTTGGCGCAATCCAGATTGAGACAAGGAATAATTTTTCAATCATAATACATAAACCCAACATCGTGTTAAAGTATTAAGTATTGAAATTTCATAATTCACGTGGAAATGGACAATAATATGAGAAAATCCACATTCATTTATCTGCATTAACGTTATGTTTCCACACAATTTTCATTTTGTTGAGTTAAAACTACATTTCTTTTTTTATTTATTTAAATGGAACATGAACCTATTTTGAAACCTGTCAACAGGGAAAAGTTAGGAGAATCGTTTTCCCTACAATTAGACAGCAATACTTCTATAATAAAATTATTAATTAAATATTTTTGAAGTATCATTTAATATGTATTTCATAAATAAGAAAATTCAATACATATTAAGTGTGAGGTATCTTTTACCTAGCTAATATAATTAGGTTAATATTTTCTCACTCAATATACTTTTTGCTAAGTGAGAAAACTTGACAATGACTCATTTTCACCCTGTTTAGGATAATAGCTTACTTACTTATTTTATTTTGTTTTTTAAAAAAATTATTATTATTTGATCAAATTATGATAATTTTTTAATTTCTATAATTGGGCAAGTTAAATATTTTTTTTATTAAAATATAAAAAAAAACTCAAAGAAGATATATAAAAAAAATAAGAGATTATATTTTATGATGTCTGTTCGTTTTTAATGAGTTTTTTTACCTGCTAATAAAATAGTTTATTTCATATTTCTCCGGTTAACATAATTTGAAAAAGTAACAATATACAAAAAAAATTAAAATAAATTAAAAAAACAAAAAATAAAAATAAAAATCTCAAAATCCATATTCCAATGCGGCTTGCCATATATATATATCCTAAAAATGCTGAATAATTTCTCATGCTTCTAACAGCAAATTCTTGTATGCACGCAATGCATCGTGATTTTACTTTCTTCCGTCACTAATCATGTTTGTAACTATAAATATTTAACAATAACAATATTAAAAATAAATTACACTTATTTCTTCTAAATTTTTTAAATATTTCATAGACCTCCTTTATAGTTATAGAAATAACACTTTACTCTATTGTTAGAATTTTTCGTACATCTCCATTAACGGAGGGAATCAAATGACATATTTGTCCCTTTATTTTATTGGAGAATTTTATATATGGAACTAACAATTTTTTAAAAGTATCTTATGCCCTTTTATGTTACCAAGAAGAACCATTAACTTGTTTTTAAAGTCTTTTATATCAATTATTTATTAGATATCATTATATATATATATATATATATATTATCATTTAATTTATTTATGTCTTTTTTTTTAAAATATCATCAAGTTATTAAAAAAATTTCAGTTTGTTTTGATGAAATGGACCAAAAAAATTAAAAATTAATTAAAAATAATTGTTTTTTTCTAAAAATCTGATTGCCTAACCTATTTTTTTGGCTTTTTTAGTCACAAAAAAAAAAAGTTAAAAACCTAACATAGATTGTTTGAAAAAAACGTAAAAAATTTAAAAAGCTAAAATGATACATCAAAACAGTAATCTTTAGAATATTCTATTTAATTTTTTATTTTATTTTAGAAGACAATAATATTCATGTTTGATAATTTGTTAGTGTTTGGCGATGCTAAAATTAATAATTTATCGATCACGTTATGAGTGTTTAGTAAATATATTCTCTTGTAATTAAAATAAAAGACAACGTAATTATAATTTGTAGTAAAAGTTGTGTGTATTTAAAAAATAATTATAATTTATTAATAAAATTAATAATAAAAAACTAAAAAAATTACGGAAAAAGCTCAACCAAACACCCAAAATGTTAATTACCAATCAAGAATATTTTAATGGATAAAACTAGGTGCAGTGGCTTTTTGACGAATTATAAGAGAAATAGGAAGTAGAGACGGAGATTCTTTGACAAACAAATTTTGGTTTGATTCCTCAAATATATTTATTATTATTATTTATGATTTTGTCACTGTATATATCAATTATTTTTTAGGTCTGATTGTATAGCTTTTGACTATTTAATTTACTTTTATTTTATTATTTTTTTTTGATCAATTATTTTAATTTTTTTTAATTTGTTTCGATGAGATAAATATAAAAAGTAAAAAAAATCTTAATCAAAATATTAAATAGTTTACTAAATATAATAAGCAAAATATAAATCTAACTTGTTGAATTATTTTTATCTTTTAGTTTTTTTTATGCTTTGATCAAAAATATTATTTTTTTGATTTGTTTCAACAAAATAATTTTGAAATATAAATATTCAACAAAATGATAAAATTTTTATTAAAGATTAAAATTAATTAATTAATTATTGTACCAAATAGGGCCTAAGCTTTCGTTTGATAACTTAGTTTTAGGTTAAATTTTTTTTCTATAAGTTACTTTAACTCAAATAAACAAAAAATTTATTTAGTAAATTTTAAGGGTGACTTAAAGGCTAGAAGTTATGACATTTCTAAAATTTATAAAAGTATTTTAAATTAATAAGTAAAAAATGCAAAAATGCTAAAAACTAATAACGAAAAACTAAATAGTTGAGGTTACCAAATGAGAAGAAAATGACTTTTTAAGCTTTAAGTCAATTTTAAATTAGAAGCCAAACAAAGCCTAAGTTACATTTACATAAGTCAACAATTTACTGCCAACGTGACTTGCCCAGTGTTACGTCCCAAACTTTAGGGTCACGTGAAAAGCCACTACAACACTAATTTAAAAATATCTTTAGTTGGAAAACCCTCAACACCAAAAATATTTAACAGTTGGAATAAGGAGTACCAAAGGTTCACTCTCATAACAGAAAATATACAATTCCATACATGCATAATTATTTCGCCTCAAGACGTACTACAGTTCGCCTTTAAAAACAAGCGTCACATATAAAAGAGTACATGTCCAACAAAAAGGAAAACTCAATCCAATCTTCCATCATCACGAGCACTTCTAGGTTAACTTCATTTTCACCTGAAAAATGTTTGCACAAAATCTCACACCGTGAGCTGAAATTCAATAGAACAAAACTATAAATCCATAAAGCATTATATGCAATTATAGTACAAGCTGACTCAACTCAAACCTAGGAGTCTAAAAATAAATTTTCATCCTTAAAGACCATACATTGCAAACAGTGCAAATAACGTGTCATGGTTAAGGGAAAAACAGTAACAAAACAGTATGATCCACTCGGGTCACACAGCCGAGAAAAAATAAGATAAAATGATTCTTATGTACCGACTCTGCCATTTACATGGATAAAGGCAACAACTATAGACTCAAACCCATTACTTATCCTTGAACCATTTAAGGTCTACTAGGTAATGGCGAGTTCTATACGGAATCACAACAGCGTAGCCACACACGGGGGCAATCGGCTCTTTACGGATTGCCACGACCAAGGGAAGAAGTACCCAAACCAAACACTGTAACGGTACATCTACGAATTATTTAAAAACCAACACGTAATTTGACTACAAAAATACTTTCACAATTATACATCAACGTGTATAACAATTCATCCATCAACATGGAGATCAAATAAATATTTCAAAATATTGCATCGTTTTCATCAAAACGTTTAAAGCTGAGACTCAACCCCGAAAATTAACTCCAAACTTTCAAAACACGTTTTTCTCATGATTTTCACAAATTCTCCGGTTCAAAAACCACTTTTTTGAAAAATATGAACATCCGCAAGTTCATATCATTTAATAAATCAACTAAAAAGCGAAAACATACTTTTTATCCAAACAGCGTGGTTTAAACATGAAAACATGATATCTAAAACATTCTCAGGCATTTCAACTAGTGAAAAAATCTATAATTACACGCGGCATTCTTTAAAGACGAAATAGTTTATGATCCTACCTCGGTGAGTCAAAAACTCAACGTCTCAATCTACGTGCAAATACAAATTTCGTCAAAACAAGATTCTGTCCATGTGAAAGCGGAGCCCGCCGCATGGATAACAAGAATCCATTAATTGATCGTCGAAAACTAAACCCCTAGCCCTCAAAAGTCTAGTGAGAAGGTGGAAGTTTTATAAGCAAAATGAGAAACTTAGCCAAAAAGCAACCAAGATATCAAAATATCTGCTTACAGATGAATATTTATAGGCCATGCCAAAACACAGAAGGTCAGTCGACTAAACCACACAGGTCAGTCAACTGAAAAGCCTCTGAAATATCCAAAAATGGGTCACCACCTTAGGTCAGTCGATTGAACCACACAGGTTAGTCGACTGAACCCCCGCTGCTTCAACTCAGTCGACTGAATTCAGCTATTCAAACGATTGAATGGCCACTGTCCAACAAAACTTGAAGAAATTGTCCAAAAAAAACCTCAAAACCAACCAAATGCCACTGACAATATCTAAGGGCAAACAACCTATCATACGTTGACGGAAAAATAATACAACACATACAACATGCTGTTTTACATCGTTGAAACACAAATGAACGTATAGAATATATAAATATATTAACAAAGAAATAAAATTGGGTCTCACAACGTAATTATAACTTGTAGTAAAAATTGTGTGTGTTTAGAAAAAATTATAATTTATTATTAAAATTAATAATAAAAAAATTAAAAAATTGCTCGAAAAGCTCAACCAAACACACAAAATGTTAATTACCAATCAAGATTTTAATGGATAAAACTAGGTGCATTTGCTTTTTGACGAATTATAAGAGAACTAGAAAGTAGAAAAGGAGATTCTTTGACAAACAAATTTTGGTTTGATTCCTCAAATATATTTATTATTATTATTTATGATTTTGTCACTGTACATATCAATTATTTTTTAGGTCTGATTGTATAGCTTTTGACCATTTAATTTATTTTTTTTTATTTTTTTATTTTTTTTATTTTTTGATCAATTATTTTAATTTTTTTCAATTTGTTTCGATGAGATAAATATAAAAAGTAAAAAATCTTAATCAAAATATTAAATAACTTACTAAATATAATAAGCAAAATATAAATCTAACTTATTGATTTATTTTTATCTTTTAGTTTTTTTTATGCTTTGATGAAAAATATTATTTTTTTGATTTGTTTCAACAAAATAATTTTAAAATATAAATATTCAACAAAATGATAAAAGTATTATTAAAGATTAAAATAAATAAATTATTTTGGACTTGCAAATTTATAGAATTATAAATTATTTTATAATTGGAATTCAATCATATTTGATTTTGATTGCTCCCCATATTATTAGAAGTAAGACATCTTAACCCTACATTACATAAATTACAATTAAATAAAAAGAAAAAAATATACATGCAAAGTATTTTGTACATACATTTACTTCTCTGTGTTAAAAATGCCCTTCTTCACATACTAACAATTAGTTCTTAGAGGAATGCAGCAAGTTGGGAGAGATGGAAGAGGGATATGGGAAATGGGAAGGAACCCAAATAAGAGAGGAATTAATATCCATTTGGTTGAATTATTAAGTATAGATAAAATATTAGAATATGTTTCATGGAGAATATAACAAGGACATATTTGTCCATATTGCTTCATAAAATATATGCATTTTTTACTTTTAACTTTCAAACAACAAGGCTAAAGTGGTCCACAATCATTAAGAGGGGCAAAATTGAGAAACAAAATTATTTGTTTGGTTTAGGTCAACAATTTTTATCAATTCCCTTAACGGTAGATGGACGGTGAGAGAATTTGAACTTAACAATGATAACTGAAAAGAATACAATGTTATTTTAATAATCATGAGAGAAGTCTTTAAAATATTCAAAATTCTCAGAAAAAATAAGTATAATTTACCCTAATAAGAACGACGATGGGTTGCTGAATTTGGGTTAACATAAATTCCTTCAATCTCTGTTTCCACATGATTTGAATCCATATGTGACTATGTGGTAGTCTAGTGAGAATGTATTATGTCCTGTTTGTCCTCTTTTAAAAAACCTTAGGTTTTTTTTGGGGGTATTCTTTTAGTTTTACAAAATTATTAATTATATTTTGACCAAAATAATTTTAATTTCCTAATTACTATTAACTTGTAAAACCTAAATAATAAAAAAATCTTATTTCCCTAGTTAAAAGAGAATCTAAAAAGTAAAAAAAAATCGGATCAAATATCAAACAATAAATTACTAAAATAAAAAAATCTAGAAATTTCCTTAATTTATAGGCATCCAACCCCAAAAATAAGAGCAATTCTTCTACAAACCTAGAAAAATATACTCACAAATCAAGATAAACAGTTTAAATATATTTTAAGTGACTCATACAAAATACAAAGTTAAGGCCCAATTGGCAACTAGAAAAAATACTCACAAATCTAGTTTTTTTTTATATAGCATTTTTGCATTTTTAGTTAGAAAAATTAAATTTGGCTCAAAGCAGATTGTTTGGTAATTTAAATTTTAAGCTAGTTTTGTTTTTAAAAAAATTAATTGTTTAGATAAAAAAAAACTAACGTTTTGGCTTTTTGTTCAAATTAAACAATTTTATCCTTCTATATATTTGATATTAACAATTATGTGTAGTTAGTAGTGATAGTAAATAAATTATAAATAAAGAATATTATTATATTTTAAAAATGATTGAAATTTGAATAGAATATTTTAGGAATTAGTATTTTGATTTTACTTTATGATATTTTAGTTTTTTTTTTCAAATGAATTATATTAACTTTTTTTTACATTTTTAACTAAAAAGCTAAGTTACCAAACGAGCCCTAAATCTTTACCTTTACTTTTAGTTATTAGAGTTTCTCTATTTAGAGAAAAAGTTTTGCATTTTTGTTGAAATTGTTTTTATTAGTTATGAGAGAGAGAAGCTCTTTGACAATGCCAAAAGATGTAGGTATATGTCCTTGTCTTGTACCAATTATATTTCCACTTTTATCAGGTGAAAAGGCACCCTTTACACCTCACCCCACACCCATTACACTACACATTCCATGCTAATCCTTAACCCTTTTTTCTTTCCTTTTTAATCTTGTGAGCATAATAATCTTGTTTCTTTAGCAAAGGTGGGGACATCTATTCAACCACCATAGCATAATATGAAGAATTTTAACTAAAGGAACAAATTTGTGGGCAACCAAATTGCATGTAGCAAATTTATATAATTTTAGGCCTTGTTTGTTATTTTCAACGAGGTCGGATAAAATAGGAGGAATAAATATATTGTGAGTCTCATGTTTTTTTATACGAGAAATTTTAGTTATATAGTATATTATATATAATGAATAAATTAGTTTATATTTAGTTAGAGTAAAATAATGAATAAAATAAGAATTTGTTGGAATTTTTTTAATGCAAAAATCTCTAAAAAGATAAGATCAACTAATTTGGACAACCAAATAAAATTTCACATAGGTTTCAATCCACAATAGTAAAATAAAATATTTGAAATAACAACATCATACAAATCAACAATATACATAGTTCGACTGACTGTCTGCATCTACGGGAGAAAAGAAACAATCAACTATTTACAAACACAGATTATAAGTCTCACAATCTCACTCACAATATCTAATTATGGCCTCAATTTGAGCTTATTTTTGTTTCTCTATACTCTCTTTAACCTCTAACCTGAGTCTCTTTGAATATTTTGACAACTTATAATCTATTTGAAATAGGCTTCAAAGGAAACATGAATTACGGTTAAACTCATGCACAGTCTTCCGCTGTCTGTTCGTACTGACCGTCTGAACGAAAAACTTCTGCTCCAAATCGTTCGGATGCCCAAACGCCCGTCCAGACACTCGAACACTTGTCCGGACGAAAACCTTTTGTCCGCAACCGTCCAGAGGCTCGTCCAGAGGGAATTCACTAACACCAGATTCGAGTCCATCCAAACAGAATTGTAACGTTATTTCTGTTCGTATAAGAGGAATATAATCTGAACTTGGATATTAATTAATAAGATCAGTAACCTAGTACCATTAATACTATAAATGAAATATTACTAATTTCACATTTATCGAACTATTTGTTTCAATTTTGTAATACAAACGCAAAATTATTTATTTTCAAAGAATTTTTAAATTGGTAGACCCTTATATTTTCTAATCTAATCTCTCCCCTGCTAATGTCCTCCATTCCAAATATGGCTTAAGAGGACTTAGAACTAAGGCCCCATTTGGAATAATTATTAATTTGTTTATTTTTATTTTTAGTGAATTTTTTTATTGTATACTCAAATTATTGTATTTTTTTGACTTTTGTCACAGAGGCAAGCCAAAAAAAAAATCGTGCTCGATGAGAGATTCTTCCAATCTCAAGTGTTCACGAGATTGCTTTTTTGCTTTTCGGCTGATTAACCAAAATATAATAAAAGATTTAAAAAAAAACAAAAATAAGTCAAAATAAACTAATACACCATATTTGATGTTTTTTATTATCAACTTTAATAAATTTTTTAATCAAAATTTTTACTGCTAAATAATGATTTTTTTTTTCGAATTTCACAAAGTGACAATCGCCAATGGCAACATGGCAAGCCCTTCTGCTGTCCTTAAAAACAATCAGAAGCTATCCACGTCATAGAACCAATAATAAAGGTAAAACCAAAATTACTTACACTTATGCTTATTGCCGTGTTAGGAGAAAAGAAAATTAAGCCACATGTTTTCTCTCTCTCTCTCTCTCTCTCTATCTCTCTCTCTTTTTTTTTCTTTTTTTGCTTGAAAAGCAATGAGAATTCATCAATTTCTCTTTTTGTATATCAATTTCACATTCAAGCATGAAAGCATTTGCAATAGGGTCTCCCCAAAAATAGAGTTTCCATAGAAGGCAAGACAGCATTGATTGATTTGCGTTTTTGGTGGAGTGCAAAGCCACAAAGTATTTTGAATGTAAAATTAGTGCCTGGCCCCAAATTTGGAGGCTTGATCGGCTCTGGATTACGAGATTTGGCCCAATAAGTTATAAAAGTCTAAATAACAAAATATAATGTCAATGTAAAATTTGGACGCATACTAGATTTGAATAAACTAAAAATTTATAACAATTCAAGCAGACTGTTGACTCAATAATTTAAAAAAATTTTGGAATCAGATCCTAAAATACTTGTTCAGAAATAAGTGCCCACTTAATATTAATATTCAATTAAGTCTTGTACATTATTTTTATACTGAAACTATCCCTAAGTGATTGTTATAGGTGTGCGATTCTAGGAATCAAGAAGACAACGATTTTAAAATCAAATCTCCAAGAAAGAAATCGCTACCATACGCATTATCATAGCTAAATCTCGCATTACTTAGAAAATCAATCGCTGCCCCTTTTGATTTTAGAGGGTTTCAAAGATTTTGTTGTACTCAAGAACTGATTTCAATTTCTTGTAAACTCATTTTCTGTCGACATTATTAACACCAAATCTAAACTTTTATAAAATTTTAAATCTTTATGTGAAATCCTGAAAAGAAAGTGAAATGAAATATTCTTTTATAACTTTTTTAAAAAACAAAATATTTCATTTGTAATGCATGGGTTAAAGTGAAATGTTTCGTGTGTTTAGTGTGAAATGTTTCATTTCTACATAAAATTAGATATTTTGCTATGTAATTACAAATGGAATATTTGTGCAAAAAAAAAAAAGATATTTCCTAGATGTAACTAAAATGTTTATTTTTTTCAAACAAAATGAGATATTTTCTATACGTAACTAGACATGTCTTATTTCTGCAAAAAATGGGACAATTATTCTCAGTGTAACTAAAAATAGCTTATTTTTTTAAATAAAATATTTGTTTGTGATGAGACATAATCTCATTTCGGTGAAAATATCTCATTTTTCTAAAAAGTTATTGTCTCATTTCTTATAACAAATGTCACATTGTTGTAATCAGCTATGTCCAACTAACAATACTTATTAAAATTAATCATTTCAATTTTGTTTGCTTTTATATATAATAAAATTTATCGTTTCATGTTGTGTAATCAATGAAACGTCTTATACGTAAAAAAAAAAAAAAAAAAAAAAAAAAAAAAAAAAAAAATTTATACAATTTAAAATTAAAAATGAAAAAAAAAAAGGGGCCCATGACCCTCTCCCTTTTTTTTTTCCTCGTTATAAGGTTGCCTCCTATTCTTTCTAATGTTTAGAGATTTTCTAAAAGAATGAGTGCCCTCTTACTTTTTCCATTGTTTTAAAAGACAGTTTATCTTCTTCTTTTTTTTCATTGTTTCAGTTTATCGGATTTTCTAAAGCTCATATAATTTCTTAATCAATTTTGTTTTACAAATAAGTTATATTTTTGGTCAATATAATCTTCATGTTAGTTATAACCGCAATAATTTGCAATGCAAGATTGTTGATACCGACGCTGCAATAATAAATTTTCAAATATTTACAATCACTCGTAAATTATAGATATACTAACGAATTATTCGAATCTAAAGACACTTTTTAGTGTAATTGAATCGTTAGATTAATTTTGAACCGATAAGTAAGAACACATAAATTTTAATTAAGAGCAAGAATATTATGAGAAATCAATTCAATTACCAATTTCTACTACTAATTCATACAAAAAAACATACAATAAAATAATAGTGTATAAAATTAATAAAATTAATATATATAAAGTGAGCCGACATAACAATACTTATAAGAATTTACATTCAATAAAAGTCACTATTTTTGTCCAAATGTGAGTTCTTATACAATCTAATCATTAATATCATGATCTATTATTATTTTCTTATATAATTGTCATTCAATATTTCTTTTATCGATAAACTGAGATTTCTAAAATAGAAAGAAGAAATACAAATAAAACTTTAGTTTTTTGTTTTTATTTTATTGATTTTTTTTATCAATTAAGTGAAAATTTTAAAATTATCTTTAAGAATTGATTTGACATTCATTAAATCTTGGTGTATTTTTGGTAAAAAAAAATTATGAGAGTAAAAATAAAAAATGATAATTTCTAACCAACATGAAAAAGTTAAAGAGAGAAAAATACAATAGAAAGTACATTTTTTTATGAAAATTAATATTGATCGTAGGATTTGAGTCAAAATGTATTTTAACCGTAAAAAGAGTAAAGAGAACATATTTTTAAAAAATTAATATTGACCATTAAATTTGTATTAAAATGTTTCGATAAAATACCATGTAGAACATTTTAAAACACATACTCTATTTTATTTTATATATAATTTATATTATATAATGTTAACTCACCTTTTTTGTTATATGGAGGGAGAAAGGTTTGAGGATTCAGCCCAAAACAAAAAATAATTTTATTTAGGTACAATTCTTCTAACTATATCCTTTAAACAAATAAAGGGATCTCATGCATATAAAACAAACTTATTAACAATTCATTAAGAATGTCAAAATCACAATCAGACACCAACAATTAAAGCACCCTCAACATCCAAATCCACAAACATGAGAGAGAGAGAGAGAGAGAGAGAGAGATTCTTTTCACCATTAAAGATTGTAATGTTTTTTTAGTCAACTGTTAAAGCATTAATTTATTGATGAGCTTGAGATGTGTTGCTAAAGAGCAAATGATAAACAGAAGAATTTTATATGGTCTAAACAGTACAAGTGCAGCGTATCCAACCTGGATAAAGGGTTGAAGGCACAACACCGTGTTTTGTGTGAGTAATTAATTATTCAGGCATCGCTTTGGACATCTTATGGGCATTTCGGAGCCTCGCTTTGCTATGCTATAGACGCCCCGTAACTTTGTTTTGAGCATATCATGAACGTCAACAGTCTTGGTACGTGCTAGTGTTTGGTTGTGCTCACAACACGAGTTGTGCTTGTTAAATGGCAAGTAAATGTTTAATGCTTGCATGTTTTCCAAGGAGGCTTGTGCAACTAATAGATCAACTGCACAAGATTCATCAACGACACGTGTTTTTGAGCGCCAAATAGTCCATACTACGGGTTAGGAAATGAGTGGCGGATGTACGCGTCACTTATAATTTGGGTTCTAACTTATAGACATTCAATCATAATTTATAATTTGGGTTCTAACTTATAGACATTCAATCATAATTCAATACACAGTAGTTTTGTGCAATACTATGTGATGTTGTTTATGTAATACTTTTACCAAATGACATAGTGAAAAAACTTTAGGTAGAACAATGGTGGACCATCTTTGGTCGGTAAATGAAAGACAAAGTGTGATACACTTAGTATGCATCGAATGTTTTTATTTATTGAAAATACCACATAAATAATACCATATAGTACTTCGAGATTATACCTAATAATTTTTCATTTTGTGGTTTTTTAGATGCTTAGCCTCGTACGCATATCTTTCATACATCGAATCATTTGTCTTTTAATGCTCACTAAGTTAATTACTCATTAAAAAAAACTAGATCTATCGATGGTTATATTATCGTTTCACATTTGTTTTTTGGTCTTGTATTCTTATAATCATTCTTAACTTTCATTATATTTAAATACAAATGTAACTCAATTCTACGGCTAAAAATATATGATTAATATGATATTTTTGCACGATTTATCTACTCTAACAAGTACTACAAAATAAATGTATTTGAGCTAAAGATCAACCCAATTTCTATTTTAATCAATAAGCAGATAGAAATCTCATGGAATTGGTAAAGAAAAAGCTGGCATTTGTTCATATCATGGCTACATAATATATATTTTAGTTTGAAGGGCCTTTTTTTATGGGCACATTGAATTGGAATATACTTAGCATTTTTAAACACATTTCCACAATAAGATCAATGCCAACTCCTCAATTCATGTTATATATAATAGAGAGTAGGTAATAGTGGAGGACCCCAATATGTTAAATATTCAATTAACTGTTTTTTTAATTAGGAGAAATAAAAAAGTGAATGTGTTTGATTTGAATTACCCAATAATCAATCATCCAATCATGATGGGATTAAGTGGAGTCAGACTGTGTATAATCCTCAATTGAGCTTTTTCAAAATTTATGTTATATTTTATAATTTTTTTGATGTAATATTTATCTTATATAACATATTTAAAAGTTAAAATTTATTTCATTTAATTGCCAAAATTGCATTTATTATTTCTTACTCTAACATTTATTATTTAATTGGTAAAAGTAATTAATATTTGTATCTTCTACTTAAAATTATAATTATATTTTTTCAGTTATAATATATAAATTTATAAATTTAATTACACCAAGCACCCTCATAGTATGTTAATTATGAATAGAAATCTTCATATTATCTTTTAAATTTGAAAATTCGTGCAGGTAGACTTTGGAATTCAAAATATACCAAATGATGTAGAAGCTATTTAGTGGATAGAAAATGTACCATAAGTATTTTGTTGACAACGTATTTTGTACTCTGTAAATCTGTATAATTACGATTTTATTTATGCATATTTGAATTGGACTGAGATCATGAATTCATAAGAAATTTAATACGTATAGAATTTTATAATTATATGGAGACTGAAATTTTTAAGGTTTACTTATAAATAGGAATATTATCATTCTAGTAGGTTTGTGGAGAGTTGAATTAAATAGGGTAGAGATGTAGGGAGAGATGAAAAAATACCAGAGACACGTACGGGAGTAACCCGTGAACAAGGAAACGAAGTTTGTTTCGGAACTCGAATTGTGGATATCAAATTTTGAGCTATTTTTGGTCTCATGATTATATGCTCTACAGTTATAGTGAATTATTTTTCTCGCTCATGGACGTAGGTTGGTGTGAGCCGAACCATATAAATTCTCGATGTTGATTATTTTTTGCTTTTTTGTGCATGAAATTTTTTGTTTTCGTTTGTGTTTGGGGATTAGTTGTTTAAATCCCAACAAGTGATATCATAGCTAATGATTAGTGATTCAAAGCCGCAGTGAAAGATCGGAGTACAGATATATATTTGATCTCGATTCGTATAGATCAAAAATATTTATTTTGCACAAGAAAAAAAAAGACAGCGACTTGGTAAGGCGTGCAAGGCAAAATGTGATGTACTTGACAATCAAGATTAGTTGCAAGTGGAATTAAGTCAAATGGCAATTTCTTGATTCGACGAAGAATTGGCAACTAGTAAATAGGAGCGACGACGGACACCTCGGTAAATAGGTGTCAAATATCTCGGTGTAGAGGTGCGAGTCATGCTGGTTTGAATGTGGCGGATCGCCGACAACAGAAAAATTGATATCAACACCGGTTATTTTCAGAGTGGTTTACAGAGTTGAAGCTAAAATAGAGATAGCGAGAGAGTAAATATTCAACTACATTGTATGTAAAAAAGTATGCTGAAGTGATGTACCCAACTAATATTTAAGTGTTATGTGTTTATAATTTTAAAGAGTGACTCTCCATAAAGCAACGATTATTATACATTAGCATATTTCTATGTTAAAAAGATACGCGACGCTTATATATTAACAAACATACCATACTGCTGACGTACTATTCCTTATTTATTAAATAATTTTTTCAAATAATAAAAAATATTTTACAGAAAAAGAACACGTCCAGCGTCTTTCTTAGACAAAGGATGAGTTCAACTAATAGTTCACACTCAACAACCTTAGAATCATTCTAAAAAAGTAGGTTCTTTTTTTTTAAAAAAAGAAGAAGCTAGGAATTCTTATTTTTGGTATACTTTTTAAAATTGACATGATTTCTCTGATAAGCTAGATGCACGTAAAAAGAGTAAAACAAAATAATAATAATAATAACAATCATCCTATTTGTGGAGAAAAAATCACAAAAGATAAAAAAGAAAAAATAATTTTTCTGTCCTTGATATTTTTCATTCCAAATTTGATCCGTATTATTTTTTATTTTTAAATTCTTCTAATGAAAATAATTTAATTAAATAATAAAAAAATTTATGAAGCAAAAATAAAAGAAACTCATGCCTAGATCCTTAGTCACCCAACTCTCGAACTATACAATTAAGCCCACGTTTGGTAGCCCAATTTAAAGTTGAGCTTTTTATTTAAAATCACTTTTAAGTTAAAAAAAATAAAAAGTTAGTTTGGAAAATTTTGTAAGTGGCTTAAAGGTTAAACGTTTATTTGGATTAAAGTTACTTTAAGGAAAAAAATAATAATACAATAAGTTAAAACAATTTAAGAGAAAAAGAAGT